>JAGPOY010001942.1:0-15871 GCA_018983105.1 Silene uniflora
AGAGCTAAACTGAACTGAACTGAACTGAACGGAGCTGAACTGAACTGAATAGAGCTGAACTGAATTGAATTGAGCTGAAATTAAGTCCAAAAGAACAGGCCTAATTATATTATACATTATGATATGATTATGATTAAACCGTTTTGAAAGAGACTTAGTACAAGTAAATAATGACGAAGATAAATATTGTCAAACGACCTTACAAGAGACTTGATTTTTCGGGAGCAATGGGTTAATTATACGACAATGTACCGTCTCTATGCCTCCGACAACTCAATGGTTAAAGGTGAAACTAGGCTGGGAACATATCTTGCAATATTGATCCGCCCATTATCGGACTTCAAAAGTGTTGATTTCATACTTGTGTCAACTAGCCACAGCATACTACACCGCCGAGGAACACTTTCCCCTAGTCCAACGGACATCCTCCCCGTCACAAAAAATTTGCCTGACCTCGTGTAACCAATCATGTCAGAATCTACGTCTAATATAATCTCTTTTGGTAGATCAATAGATTTCTCCATTATACTAGATCCTAGTATTTGCTTCATTAACTCGGCCCCTCTATCTGTGCTATCATATTTCGTCTCACTCAAACGCGCTCCCATTAATCTTAAGTAGCAGAAGCGGAGCAAGTTCGAGTTAATTATATCAAACTTCTCTAGCCCCAAATCAAAGCAAACGATTGCAGGGCCAACATCTAAAACATAACTAAACCAATATAATTTTTCATTAAGAAACACTGGTGGTTTTCCAGAAAGACAAACATCATCACGGTCAAATTCAATTTTTCTCCACGTATTTTCTCGAAGAGAGAAAACGCGAACAATATTCCTAGCTTGTTCACTTCCCCAACACGGTGTTAAAATTTGAACGTATTTATAGTCATCAATAGATGATGCAAATCCAAATCCACTAGCTGCTAAAGTAGGTGAGAAAATATCCTTTAAATACCCGTCTGACGCATATTTGTGAATCTTGCGGGTAGCCGGGTTCAATAAAAAGAAGTATTCACCAAAAGACTCGCTTAAACAAATCAACCCATTGCAACATCCTGTAAACTGAAGATGATCTTTCTCTCCAAAATCGACGTCTAGTTTAACCAAATTATCTTCTAAGTTATAAGGAATTCGATCATCATCAAATGAAAATAGGTAAAATTTCCTCTGTTTCTCGATAAACAAGGTGTTTACCGGAGCACAAGGGTGAAACAAGGGAAATTTCATAAGGTGAAAAGTAGCAAATTTGGAAGAAGAAAGAGTAGAGTACCATAGTTTGGAAACTGACTTAAATCGAAGAATGGATTTAACGGGTAATCTTGTTAGAATTTCATGAATAATAAGATCATCAGAGAGGTAGCTCCGTTGTTCAACGTCGTCATTCTTTTTACTCTCCATCATGGAGTCCAAACTTAGGGTGATTTGGTTCACTATAAAAATTTATATAATGCCTAGGAATTGCTAAAACTGGTGTCATGGACATTAGGATATAATATGGGGAGGTATTTATAATAACTGCTCACATCGTATCATTAAACCCTAACCCTAATGATAGCCGGCCCTAATGGGCGCGGTGCACACGACAATCTTATGTGGATTAATAATCATATTTTTGATATTAGCCTGACAGTAGATGAACAACCCTACGAGAGATTTAATTAATATATACAAGTATATTAGGAAGATAAATTAAAGTCAATCGGTCCTGCTACAAACTCGATTTTAAGTAGAACGAACTTACAAATGCTTTACAAAGATACAAGGAAAAGAGCAAACAAACAATGGGTTAACCATAATAACATAATGTACTGTCTTCTGTCGCTATGCCTCGAACAGCTTCTCAATTGGAAAATAAAGGCGAAACAAGGCTTGGGACATATTGTGCAATACTAACCCCCTCATCGGCCTTCATAAGCATCGAATATTGCATGGAGAGTTATATAATTTAGATGAAAAACTTACCATAAATTCAATTCCTCCAAGATGGAAAAAGTTGTTTACCATAGCTCGGTTAGTAAAAAAGAATTGAACCGATAACAATAATAAACTTTTTGAAATAAATACCGAGCAAGGATGCTCTTAGATAATCCTAAGACAATAGACATGCTATACAAAATTTCTTATGAGACGATAATTATAACAAAACATGATGATAGGACGCCACCGGGTGATTTTGTATACAAGCTAGTTTAGCATGGTCCTCCAATTACTATAAGGATGACCCTTCTTCTCCCGTAATTGATTGCTATGTCCACATTTCTTCTTTCGACAATTGGTGGCTCTTGGAGGAAGACGAGCGTAACATCTAACCACATATACCAATTATTAAGTCAATTTCACGATGTTATATCATTTAAATCTTTTTTTTAGGATTATTTGATCGTTCATAATTATTCTGTAAAATGACATACTTGCGGCAAATCTTCTTGTCTAAATGGAATTTAAGAGCCAATGCCACGATATTACGCTCCGTCCCATAGAACCAATTATACCTTCCTCTTATCCATTCGAGATGAAGTATTGATTCTACATATTTATTATGTCAAACATATATTTCAGTGTTAATTAGTTTCTACAATAATACATATATACGATTTTTAAACTAGTATAAGAAATAAAGCAAATACTTGTGTAAGACGACCTTACATTTGAATCCGTTTGACACTATCTTAATGTAAAACAGTCTTAATTACACAAGACTAGCTAAGTAAATAAAGAGATTGATGAATTTATAAGATACCATTCTCGATGCCATAATTAGATAGGGTATGACTATTTTGCAACCGCTTTCCATTGAAAATCAAACAGTTTTGATTCGAGGGAATACCTGTTTGCGAATAGAAATCATTAGTAAGACTTAATTGTATCTCGTACTAAATTTGCGAATAGAAATAAAAATTAATACCTTCGTTTTTTTGGATCTTGTTTTGGACATCTTCAATTGTATAACTCGATTCAACATCCAAGGTGATAGTTCTACCGGCTACAGTTTTTACAAATAGTTTCATTTTACTCTTTTGTTTTTGTGCTTTTATTTGTTGGTAAATAGTGAAACTTTGGTGATTGTATTTATACGTTGGAGTGGTAAACGAGGAAACTTGGTTACCAAGGATTCCCAAAATTAGGTAAAACCTTTCCCTAAGGTTTTGCTTCATATATTAAACACGACGTGGTGGCCAAGGTAAAATATTAAGGGGCGATTTTGTGAATTTATCACCCTTATCAAAATAAAAGTATGATCTTTAATAATTGATGATGCTTAAATAGGATATTTTTGACTCATTTTCCTTATATATATGTTCGGTATAAAAATGGAGTACTCGTATGTGTTAACTAACTAGATTTCATGCCCGTGCGTTGCACGGGTTATAAAAATTGACTCACCTTTAATTGTTATGGGCTTTACTGAGCGAATATTCAACTCATTCGATGTTCTGATACTCCCCGTCTCAATCATTTGATAATGTTAAAAAAAAATCAATTGATGTTTTGATAGTCTCCGTCTAATCATTTGATACTGTTAATAAAAATCCAATTGATGTTTTGATAGTCCCCCGTCTCAATCATTTGATACTGTTAACAAAAAAATCAATTGATGTTTTGATAGTCCCCCGTCTCAATCATTTGATCCTGTTAAAAAAAAAGCAATTGATGTTTTGATAGTACCCGTCTCAATCATTTGATACTGTCAAAAAAAATTCAATTGATGTTTTGATAGTCTCCCGTCATTTGATATTGTTAAAACAAAATAGATAGATAGATATCCTCTACGTATTTAACTTATTTATAATGAAAAAAAAGTTATAAAGGTTTAATGTTTACATTTTTCGTCTAATCGTTTGTTTACATATTATTAATATATACTCCCTCCTACCCAGGATAACTGTCCCATTTGTTGAATTTATGAGTGAAGTGTTTTAATCAAAGATTAATATATACGTGGATTAACTCCTATTTATAATCATATAATCATCCCACCATATACTAATCTTCCGATGTGGGATAATCTACTACTCCCTCCGATCCAGACCAATGGTAACATAGGGAAAAAGTTGTTATTTAAGAAAATGTGGAAAAGTGAGGGGTAAAGTAGGAAAGTTTGATTGGGGCCACATGAGTTTAAATGGATTAAATAAGTAGTTGGTGAGTGGGTGGGTGGATATTAAAGTTGTAAATAGGTAGTGGATGTATGGGTAATTTAGTCATTTTTCATGCCAAATATGGTATGTTACCATTGGTGTGGTTCATCCATTTTAGGTAAGTGTTACCATTGGTCTGGATCGGAGGGAGTATTTATAAGTAATATGTTCACCAAACTTGGATTATCTTTCTGACGTGGGATAATTCTACTATTTATTCGTAGTATATTCATCAAACCTGCATTATTTTTCAATGTGAGACAAATAACATACTAAAAATTACACCATCTTTTTTGCACTAAGTTAGACATCCAACCAGATCCCGAATACCGTATACGGACAATTGATACTCACTATATCTAATAACATACTAAGAATTACACCATTTTTTTTCAATTGCTACTCATTAATATTTGTTCGTTGTTTTTTTTCTATTTTTTTTATCAAAATTGAAATACGGAAATTTCCCGTGATACCCCTTAATTTTGTAAGATTTTCCATACTACCCCTACTTCTAAGCATCTGCTTATGTTACCCTTGAGGTTCCATTTTTTTTGTCCATGGTACCCCTAATGTAAAAGTTGTTAAATTGACGTTAAGTTTGATGACGTGACAATAAAATAATAGTATAATAAGTATATATTTTGAGAGATTCAAAATATTTGGGGTGATAGCCAAGTCCCAATGATAAATCCTATTCATAATCATGGGATCACCCCACCTTATGATAACTTTCTGATGTGGGACAATTCAACTATTTATACGTAATATATTTATTACACATATATTATTTTTCAATGTGGGACGGATAATATACTTAAAAGTGCCCCATATTTTTTGAACCTAATTTGACACCCAACTCGTTTTAATAATAAGCAAATACTATACTATCTATTAATATTCATACATTTATTTTTTATTTTTTTTAATCATAATTAAAATATGTGCAAATTATATTAACCTATACTCTAATAATATAATTTTTTTAAATTATATGAAATATATAGGTAGAAAACATAATGATATAAACTCTTAAGAGTTCTCTAAGACAATACTTAAGAGATCAAAAGATTTTGGGTTGATACCTACGTTTAAAAGATGCATCATATTATACTTATAGAATCACACACCTTATTCAAATCTTCTGATGTGGGACAATTCTATTATTTATATGTAGTATATTTGTCATAAACTTTATGTGTTAGTTGTACATTACAGGTTGCCTATGTGACACCAACATTAAGTGATTTTTGCTTCTCTTGTTCATGTTCTTAACTCTTTCCGGGTAGTATAACTGATAAAATCATGGGTTTGAATCTTGTCAGCGACATGCTCGATATAATATATGAAGTCTTAACATCATAATAATTTTCGGAAATTGCTCGCGGTGTCCTTGAGGTTTGCCTTTTTGCCTGAAATACTCAATTTTTTTATCTGGAAATTTTTAAGAAGTCATAACTAGTGATTATGAACTCAGAAAGTGACTATTTTTTTTTTCAAATTGATCATCTTTTTGAGTACTACGATTTGAAAAGAAAATTGTCGAGTTTTGAATTCGTGAGCAAGAGATATGATCACTCAAGGCTTGTGCTGCAGATATCACATTAGCAAGCAGATTTATTAACACAATGCACATGCACATCAAGGAATCAACCTAACAATATGGAGTAGAAACTTTAATCAATGATAAAAGGCAATAAATTAAATTAAAGTTGCACCAATCAAATGCTCATCTAACAGAAGCATTAATGAGATACCGTCTCTCAGGAGACCTACTGTTCTTCATATAATCAATGACGCGAGATTATCTATATTGATACACACACTTTACAAAATGCTTGAAAATGTACGCACTGGTTCTGACCATCCTCCCTGTGCAACCTGAATGTCGTCGTGAATTTGTTTTACACCGGGAACAGTCACAAGACTTCCATTAACAACCCAAACATCATACAAACACTTATCACGATGATCATCATGGATTTCAAAATCGTTATTTTGTTTCTCTCTAACGTTGTACCATGTAAGTCGGCTAGTCAAACGACTTTGACAAAGCACTGTCGAACTTGATCCTCTGCCAAAACCGAGAGGAGTACAATATAGATCGCAAATCCCGAACAACTTAACCCACGACTCTTTAATACCATACTCTTTCATAATCCACAAATCGCAGCCATCAGAATCTATATTACTCTGGGTCAACACAGATAAAAACCCATCCATAACCCGTAAATTGTCAAACAATAAATCCTGGAAATGCGAAGAGCTATCTTTATAATCAGGCAAAGGAACATCCGTTGTCCAATTTTCATTGCAAAGGTCAAAACAAACAATTCGTTGCTTATCCTGTTGTGATACACACCAAATGAGCCAATGACATAAATGATTATCACAAACAGCCGCGACCTGAGACATAACTAGTACATTAGCTAGATCATTATCAAGGTTGCGCCATAACTTATCCTTCAAACTGGCAACATTAACGCCATTATAGTCATGAAATTTGGGGAAGAAATTAGCATTCGGAATTGTTTGGAGACGCATTTGAAGTGAAGGAGAGATTTGGCAGGGAATTTAGGGAGGATTTCTTCAAGGATTATTTCTAAAGGAAGCATCGCCATTGTTGGAAAATTTGAGGTTTGGTTAATGATTTCTGATTTCTTATTTCTGATTTCTGATTTCTGAATTGATGAATTGAATTGAACTAGTCTTAAACCATTGCATTGCAGGGGAATGTTTCATATGTGAAGCTTAGTCTTAACTGAACTAGTCATAAATTGAATGGAACCAGTCTTATATAAACAATGCTTGGTCTTAAATTGAGCATGAACATAAAAATGTCAAGGAACATCATCCTGTTACCGCCATCACTTTGGCAAGCAGATTCATTAGCAGTTTAGCACCTACATTACTCCGATCAGTTTCCATTTTCCAACAATAAACATTCGGTTCGAATCAATTCGGGTTTGGGTCAATTCGGGTGTCGGATCAAGTTATTTAGGTC
The DNA here is from genome assembly GCA_018983105.1 of Silene uniflora. Taxonomy (NCBI): domain Eukaryota; kingdom Viridiplantae; phylum Streptophyta; class Magnoliopsida; order Caryophyllales; family Caryophyllaceae; genus Silene; species Silene uniflora. The sequence goes on from JAGPOY010001942.1 coordinate 7,143, forward strand.
GTTTCAATTTTGCAAGGTTTATATAATACTGTATTAATATACAAGACACATTTTGAGGCATTGAGCATGTGAGTGACTGATCGCTAAAAACTAGTCGTCGTTAATACTAGAATTAACTAATCAAATTAACAATTTATATAAGCCAAACTCGACTCTACACTACGCAATTAAGAAAAGTAGTAAAGTGTAAGTAAGGGTCGAACCCAAGAGAAGGCCCAACTAACTAAGACTCGATTTTTAAACTATTAAACACTAATTGAGATTATGCTAATTAGCTTAAGACACTAATCACAATTTAAAACTCAACAATTAAGAGAATTCATAAACAATGGACATGTAACAATGAACACAACAAGGATTTGACATAAAAGGGGGTTTTCATAAGAGAAATAATTAAAGATGCAAACTTTACTATCAAGACAATAAAGCAAACACTTGGTGTGCAAAGGAAATTCAAATATTTGGAAAGAACTTGGTGTAACCTCTCCTTAGCAATCAACCAATGGTAAGCTAGACTCTTTTTACTCCTTCTATATTGTCAACCCACTACCACCCTATCAAGATAATAACACATAAAAATGAACCCATTTTCATGTATCCTTCACATTCAACCAACAACTTAATACCATAAGTAGTGACTAAACATGAGCATGAAGATTTAGACCAAGATACTTAGGCTAGGACCAATTCTCATATGATGAACCCATACACACAAGAAAAGGCACAACCTTTCCTACTTATCATGTGAATCCTTTAACCAAAATCAACACACAACAAGATTGCTTCAACAATCCTAGATAAATGAACCCACTTCTCTAGAATTTGCACTAATTAAGTAAACAACATGTAAGGGTAGCTAAGCCATACATTCATTAACTTAACATATGAAGATTAAGCACAAGGAAAGATTAATTGACAAATTAAGAAGGATTAGAAAGTCTTACAATTACCAAAGTTGAAAGCTTTGGAAGAAATTACACCAAGCAAGAAGGTTTTAGCCTTCAATTGTCATAATACAACCCAATAACCAAAGAAAGATTAACATAATTCAAAGGAGTTTTTGTTCTAATTGTTACAAGATTCAATCTCAAAATGAAAGTCTATTAGATGGTCTCAAGATGTGCTCTTCATTTTCAACTTCCTCTCTATATATAGGGAGGCACAACAACCTAGGTCAAACCGTCATAGAAAGCCCACATGTTGAGTACGTGTCTTAATGAGTTGGCGCAGGACGCTAATGCGCAGGCTGTGCATATGGCGCAGGCTGCGCCCTTGGACTGCGCAGGCTGCGCACTGAACTGTGGTGGAGCTTCTTGTCGAATTCTCCCATGGTCTTTTTAGCCTCATTCTTCGTTTGATTCTACTTCTGGCCTTCCCTTCATGGTCTTGAGTGATGCAAAACGGATATTCTCCAACTTTACTCATCGGAATTAGGAGGTTATTTTGCCTTCGAGATGGAGTAACCAAAATCATGCTTCAAATGAGAATTAGTATCAAATGAGAATTGTCGGCATTACTCAAAGTATAGCTCACAAAACCGACTTAGTAACTTATTATGGATCCTAAATTGACACAATTGACTCGACACAATATGACTCTATCAGTGACATCTCTCTAATGAGTGGGATTGATGAAATATCTAAATAAGTGAATAGTTAACGGATAGGATTTGGAAGATATAGGAGTGCTGTGCCACAACAATGAGTTGATAGGCTTGTTCTTCTCTTTGATTTCCTCAAGCTGAACGACGAACAGCATAATGAAGCTTTAATAGATTCAATTTCCTGAAGTCGCTTCAAAATAGATCAGTATTTCCTTTTTAATGTACTGTATGTATATTGCAAGAATGCAAGTTGACGGATTATATCACAAGGTTCCAGATACAAGCTAGTTAGTTAACTAACTCAGCACGCAGTCAGCATAACAGATTCTGTTATTCATAACAGAATTCCTAACAGAATTGACTCAACTTAGTCAAGGAAAATATCTAGATATTACTTAGCTACTAAATCATTAGATGATTAGTATAATTGTATAAATACCCTTATACATATGCAAATGTAAATTATTAGTTCATAATACAAATTCCACATTTTATTTACTCTTTTTTTCATCTGAATTTTCTTCATTTACATCGAATATGATATACACATTTTATCAGCAAGCAAGCACAAGGCACAAGAAAGATTGGCTTGGGTGGGGAGGGAACAGAAGTTGGCTCAAGCGATAGTGCAACTCGAATACAAGTTCCGAAGATCTAAAAGACCTCGCTCTGGAAGGAGAGGTGGCGTCGAGCTATTTTCCCGCAGGACCTCGCAAATTCGTTTTCCACCGGGAACAGTCACAAGGCTTCCATTAACAACACAAACTTGATACAAATGCTCAACACCGTGAACATCATTGATTTCTGCATCGTTATACTGTTTCTCTCTAACATTGTACCATTTAAGTCTATATTTGTAAAACACGCCAGCTTTACAAAGCACTTTCGAATTTGATCCTCTGTCAAAAGCGAGAGGAGTACAATGTGGAGCTGAAAACCCGAACAGCTTGACCCACGACTCCTTAGTTCCATACTCTTTCATAACCCACACATCGTAACAATGACGACCAGTTTTACTCGAGGTCAACACTGATAAAAACCCGTCAAAAACATGTAATGCAGTCACCTTATTTCGCCCATCCCGACAATTCTCAACCAATAAATCAGGCAAAGGAACTTCGTTTGTCCAATTTTCAATACAAAGATCGAAACAAAATATTCGATGTCTGTTCTGTAATTCACACCAAACCAACCAATGACATAAATGGTTATCACAAACAGCGGCCACACGATGAGCATTTGCTTTCGCTACGTTATATAAATCATCACAAAGGTAACGCCATAACTTATCCTTCAAATTGGCAACTTTAATGCCATTATAGCCATCAAATATGACAATTTTATAGTCATCGATAATAGCATCATACCCGAACCCGTAATTACAATAGCAAACCAGCTCATTGCCACCAGGGATGACAGTATAGAACCCAGTAGTCGGGTTCATCAACAAAAAATGGGTGTTATTAAAATTGCAGCCAAGTAAGAGTAAGCCATTGCAACAACCGATTATTGGACGGTATAGGCTGGGTTTGAAAAACTCGGGTATGGGAAGGGGTACAGGTGGGTTTTCCGGGGAATCGAGATCGCAGGAGTGGAGCTCACTTTCTCCTGTGGTGATGAGGAGGCGACTGGTAGCGGAGCTGAGAGAGTGACGGAGGTGGCGACGGATAAAATTTGGAGAAGAAATTACGGTTTGGAATTGTTTGGAGACGCATTTCAATCGAAGGAGAGATTTGGCGTGTAATTTGGGGAGGATTTCTTCAAAAATTATATCAGATGGAAGCATTGACATTGTTTGAGAGGTCTGATTTAGTGATTTCCGATTCAAGAAATGATAAACTGAATTGAACAAGTCTAAATCCTTGCACATTTGAACAATATGCTTCATTTTTGATTATTTGAGAGGTCTGATTAATCATTTCTGATTCATCAAATGTGTAAACTGTAAAGCTGTCTTGAATTGAACTAGTCTTAAATTGAACGAGTCTTGTACTCTTTATATAAGTTGCATTATTATACGGAGTAATATATTTTGAACGAAAGCATAAGTTCTGTTTGGCAACGAAAACAAAGTTTCATAATAGTTTATTTGACCAAAACTTTTTAGCTAACTACAATTTCAGCTATCTTAATTTTATGTAAATGTTTGGTTTGGTAAGTACTTTATTTACCAAATTGAATTCAACTCTTACTCTCACCGTCCTGGTCATTCGTTTACCTTTACTTTTTGACAATGACCTAGCAGAGTGGAGGAACCGTTTGGGGTCATCGTTAGCCGAGAACAAATGGACAATAATGGACGTGGTAAATCAATTATTTATTGAACGAATGAGTGAACCTCTCAAAAATGAAATAAGTAAATAAATTACTACGGCTGAGAAGTAATTATTAAAACCGAGCACAAAACCAGATCAAAAGATGATCATATGAAATACCTACGACAATATCCAAAAAAGAGTCTTCGTATATATAGGATATGTTGGACGTGTATATTCAGTATCACAATTAAATGGAATATTATTGAAATTCTTTTACATGTTCGCATTCTAATAATTTCTTAGCTAATCCACTGGAGGGAAAATCATACAATGTTAGTTGATCAGCAGTAACGCGTAAGTTGTTGATCAATTGTCAGCCATACGATAAGTTTGATCATATGACGACTAACATGATTGAGGGCGGTGTAGATTTTAAATTTATTACTCCGTATATATAAACTACATTACACAGAATATATGACAATTTTAAATATACTTTTTACATATTTTGCTAAATACGCAAATTGCCGTAATACAAAATTTGTCGTTAGAGGTATCATCACCAGTTTCTCAGCAATAGATAGAGGATCAAAAGCTCAACATCAACACGTAAATGAGGATCAAAAGCTCAACACCAACACGTAAATCATAATCAATATATAACTGGTATTATTACATAAATTTCACCAAGGAATCAATCAACCAAACAATATACGGAGTAAAAACAGAAGCATTATTCATAGTCTAGAATATAAACAGAACCAGTAGTTTCCCTGATTGACCATCCCGCCTGTGCACCCTGATCGTTGTCGCGAATCCGTTTTCCACCGGGAACAGTAACAAGGCTTCCATTAACAACCCAAACACCATCCAAATCCTCAACAACATGAACATCATCGATTTCTGCATCGTAAAATTGTTTCTCTCGAACATTGTACCATTTTAGTAAAAGAAATTCAGGTGGGTTTCTCCTAGCCACAAGAAATTTACAAAGCACTTTCAAATTTGATCCTCTGCCAAAAGCGAGAGGAGTATAATTTGGATCGGAAAACCCGAACAACTTAACCCACGACTCTTTAATTCCATACTCTTTCATAACCCACACATCGTGACCATCATGATCCGTATTACTCTTGGTCAACACCGATAAAAACCCGTCCAAAACATGTAATGCAGTCACGTCATTTCGTTCATCCCGACAATCAGGCAAAGGAATGTCCCGTGTCCAATTTTCAATACAAAGGTCGAAACAAACAATTCGATGCTTATTCTGTAATACACACCAAACCAGATAATGGCATAAATGATTATCACAAACCAGGGGCGGATCCAGGATTTAAAGTCAGGGGTAGCGAAAAAAAAAAAATAGAGAGAATATGCTTGTAATGTGGATCGAACCCAGTACGTATAGATTAAAAAACAAAGTCTTTACCACTGAACCACTTGATTTTTATTACATATTTAATGCGCATACTTAAATTTATTTACTCTTCAGCAGTATTTGAGATAGCAAAAATCCGTTTATTTAACCAATTAATTTACGTTTGGGGTAGCCATCGAACCATCGGGTGATAAGCGAGTTCGATCATCCTTGTACAAATCGACAACCGTACGCCATAACTTGTCCTTCAAATTGGCAACCACAACGTCATATTCTTCTTGTATGATAATTTTATAGTCATCATTAATAGCATCGTACCCGAACCCGTAACTACAACCGCAAGCCGGCACACCATGATAAGGGATGACAGTATAGAACCCGGTAGACGGGTTCGTCAACAAGAATTTGTTGTTATAAGGACCGGCGCGAAGTAAGAGTAAGCCATTGCAACAACCGACTATGGAATCTTCTGAAATGTATCTGAAAAACTCGGGTAGGGGAATGGATACAGGTGGGTTTTCTGGCGAATCGAGATCGGAGGAGTGGAGCTCATATTCTCCTGTGGTGATGAGGAGGCGACTAGTGGCGTTGGAGAGAGAGTTACGGAGGTGGCGACGGATGAAATCTGGGGAAGAAATTAGCTTTCGGAATTGTTTGGAGACGCATTTGAATCGAAGGAGAGATTTGGCGGGTAATTTTGGAAGGATTTCTTCCAAGATTATTTCTGTTGGAAGCATCTCCATTGTTGGAGAGGTTTGGTTAGTGATTTCTGATTGAACTAGTACTATTTAAACTGTGAAAAATTGACCCGACTCGAATAACCCTTACCGACAAACGAACTCAAGACCCAAGTAACCCGAGCTGACACCCGATTCAAGACCCAAGTTTGAACCGAAACTCGTCTTGACAAATCCAATATAACCCGACTCAAATGTTTAATATTGCAGACTGGTTATTATCCATAAAAAACTTGATAATAGTTGACCCGAAAATGACCTAAACTCAGAATAACACGACCCGCCCCGAAGCCATCAACCCGAAAGTTGACTCGTCGCGTCTCGAACTCGACCTGGTTGACCAGTTTGCCATAACGCCCATAAGTCTAGACTACCATTGCCCTGGTATGTGTAAAGCTTAGTCTTTAATTGATTTGAATGCTTCATACCAGTTACTAAGTCTGTGTAAAGCTTAGTCTTAAATTGAACTAATCTTTGCTCCAAAATAAAAAATAAAAAATACTGAACTTGTCTTCAATTGAATTGAACTAGTCTTAAATTGAACTAGTTTTATATATATTTTGCTCTCTCGGTTTTACTTTTATTGTTTTTCCAAAATTTATTTCAAATTCATTTTATCCTATTACTACTACACTAAAATAAAAGACCTATTTAGTCTACGAAATAAGCAAAATATAATACCTATACATTTTTTTTTAGGTTTTTTTGTCAAACACAACATTTAAAAAACTTTTTTTTTTCCAAACACCACCTTTAAAAAAAAAAAAAAATTGTCACACCACCTTTAATAATTTTTTTTTTGTCAAACACAACTTTTTGGCCAAAGTTTGAGCGCTTGTAATGGGGTGACTTTCACTAGATGTTTTAGATAGCAATCGAGGTCGGTTTGACATGTTTTTGGACTCGTTGGAAAGGTGGGAGTACAGGCTTTTCAGCGGTTGTCAACACGGTGGTCAAAGGTGGCCTTATGTGGGGTAGATTTGTGCGTAAAGTAAGGCTGGTCAGAGAAAGGGTTAGAAGTTTGGGTTTACAACGATTTGTTAGAGGGGTTTTCAAGGGTCTTTTAATGGGGTTATGATATTTTGTTTGGTTTGACATTTGGTATGTAGGTTGAGGGGAGTGAAGGGTATGTCGTAGTTATGTTGTTTGTGGTGGTCGTTGATTGCAAGTGGTGGTTCAAGGGAAAAATATCCTATTTCGACTTACATCAACCCCTTGTGACCAGCCTTACTTTACACACAAATCTACCCCTTATAAGGCCAACTTTGACCACCGTATTGACAACCAATGGAAAGCCTCTACTCCCACCTTTCCAACGAGTCCAAAAACACCTCAAACCGGCCTCGTTTGCTATCTCAAACATCGAGTGAAAGTCACTCGATTACAAGCACTCAAACTTTGGCCAAAAGGTCGTGTTTGACAATAAAAAATTTATTAAAGGTGGTGTTTGACAAACTTTTTTTTTAAAGGTGGTGTTTGGAAAAAAAAAGTTTTTTAAAGGTTGTGTTTGACAAAAAAAACCCTTTTTTTTTTTAAAATCTGAATTTTGTGTCTATGCAATTGTTTTGGGAATTGGTTAATTAGGTCGGTCATCTTTTGTTCAGAATACATAGATCCCATTATAATCAAATTATTGAAGAGTAATTGCGGTTTAATTTTAGACCTCAAGTGTGATAGTTGGTACATCCTTACAAAGTTTCAAGCCTAAGGATAATTTTTTTTTTTTTCGAGGACGAGGGATTTAATTGCCAGGGCACATGCAATACCCAGAAAACTACGTGTGCCAGGTAGGATGATAGGTAACCACAACACTTCCGTGTACGAGTCGAACTCGGGACCTCTCAATTAGTTTCGTTTCATGACAGTTAAAATAGACGACGGGCAGTCACTAACGTTGAAGACTTGAAGCGAAGAGCCAATTCCAGGAGTAGGTTTTTTGCAGGCCACACTTTATCCTTAAATTATATCGGAAATCAGATCAAATAACTTGTAAGTTATGACAAATGATCCAAATAATCATCATATAATAACGGTAATAGAGATTACTTACCAAATCAAAACTTGTCTAATAAACAATAATTCGTAAGAGAAAAGGGATACAAAGAGGATATTCTAATTGGCAAGCAGGTTTATTATTACTAGTATTGATCCCGCGCAATAAATGCGCGGTATTTAGAGTTTTTTATACTTTTATGTGTATTATTTATTAATTCAAAATTCAAAATTCATTAATTTTTAATAGTTCACCTCCTTATATGATATGACAAAATATTTGAACTGCAAAACAAATCAAGAAATTTGATTAAGTCATTAAATGTGTATTTTAATGACTTTTTAATCACAAAGCTAAAGCTAATGATCGCATTTTATAAATTTTCTCAAATTATTTTAATGTTGTTTTTAGAACGAAGATAATAATTGTGAGTTTATATTTTTATTTTATATAGAGTAAATATGTCTCAAGTTATTCACTAAGAAAGATTAATAACTATTTGTATTAATTTTATATCACTTCTATTTTATTTTAACTAAATGATCATAATATATATTTTAGGTTAATGAAAAGATAATTGTTTCATTTAAAAAAAATATTATTGTTTCCTAAGTAGACTCTTTTTGGAGGGAAACTTTTGAGAATTTTATTCTCTCGGTATATATGAGATGGGTTGACTAATGCATGTGTATTCTAGTGATCTTTTTTATATTACAAAAATGACATCATTTTATAATTTTTTCTCGAATTATTATTT
>JAGPOY010001944.1:0-15869 GCA_018983105.1 Silene uniflora
CCTGGTCGTCCAAGGAAGAAAAGAAGAAGAGCTCCCCATGAGGACCCCAAAAAAGGTGGAAAATTGACCAAGCATGGTCTAGAGATGACCTGTTCTATATGTAGGTCAAAGGAACACAACAAGAGGAAATGTCCTCAAAAGGACAGTGTTGTAGTACCACCACCTCCAAAGAGAGGAAGAGGAAGACCCAAATCCTCAAATGTTGGAAACAGAGAATCTGCAAGTACCTCTGAAACCCACCATGGGCCAACTGCTAACCCCACCAGGATAGGGAGGGGTGGGAGAGTTGTAATGCCAGGAAGAGGAGGAAGGGGTGGTACAAGAGGAGGAAGTAGAGGTGCTGCAAGTGGAGGAAGAGGAGGAAGGGGTGCTGCAAGAGGAGGAAGGGTAATGCTCCTGCTCTTTTGGTTTTAGCTTGTAGTCAGTTTGTACCAATGTCTGTTTTTAACACTTCTATGTCCTATTATTGTTGATTGTTATGCAGGCACCAACTGGCTTTGGCGTGTTGATAGATGATCAAGGCTATGCATACACAAATGTGCCGGGCAATCAAAGTGGACGAAGGATGATTTTACAAGGTGAAGGGAGCAGTCAGCCTACAACACAAGTTTCTTCAAACCATGTTTGAAGACATGGAACAGTCTTCAAAGTTGCTGAAGTTGCTGATTTGTACTTTGAAAACCATGCTAGCTTTTGCTTTTATGAACATTAGTCTTTTGCTTTAACTGGGATTTGTATTTTGAACTTCTGATTATGAATTTGGTATGTTGTATTTTGAACAATCCTCATGTATTTTGAAGCAGCTTATTTATAGAATCATGAGTTTGGTAAACTCTCATTTGCATTCATAATTCAAAGGATTACATTGTCTAGATGCAATTTTCATACAAACATCAAATAAACTGCAAAAAAAAACCAAGACATGAGTAATCCTATCATAGCTATTTTTTCGACTAAACAGTGTTTCTTAGTTTCAAATCTTGATGCCATTAACTCCTCTTTCAACAAACAGTTCTTCAATTTCAATTTCTCAATCTTCTCTTCCATTCTTCTTTTCTCAATCAAGACAATTTGCAAACTTTGTTCTTCATGCTCATTAGGCACCACCTCATCAGCTACTAACTCAAAAAACTTGCATCCATTATTCTACAATATTGAATCACACAATTTCTCAGTTTTTTTTTCAATCCCAGATTTTCAAAAAAAATCAAAAATAAATTAAAACGCAAGTTTATTCAGTCTTTACCGGCCATAAAGAACAACCATAGAACCATTTGCCTGCATGAACTCCGTTCTTAATCAACTTCACAACTGTAGGTAATTGGTGGTCGCATAATAACTGGTTCTTGTGATTTCTTCTACTGGAATTTGTTGACGAAGAAGAAGAAGAAGACCAGATCGTCTTCTTCATTGTTGGGACAACGAAGAATTAAAGAAGCAGAAGAAGTGGAGAGAGAGTGAGAGATGAAGAATTAAAGAAGCAGAAGAAGTGGAGATGAAGAATTGAATTAGAATAAGAAGTCTTAATATAGAGGAAAAGCTTAATTGAGAGGGAAACCGGGTGATTATTGGGCTTCACCTGTTATAACAGGTGCCCTTTAACACGGGTGCAAATTAAGTTAAATGATAGCAAAGATAGGATTAATATGGGTTAATCAATAGGATGGATTAAATGGGGAAGGAGAGCAATAGGATGGATTATTGGCGTTAAATATGTGTAAATTATATGAAATCTATAGGTAGAAAATATACCGATTTCATATAATGATTAAACTCTTAAGAGTTCAAAAGATTTTGGGTTGATACATAGGCTTAAAAGACGCCTCATATTATAATCATAGAATCATGCACCTTATTCAAATCTTCTGATGTGGGACAATTCTATTATTTATATGTAGTATATTTGTCATACACTCATACCTATATTATTTTTCAATGTGGGACATATAACATACTATTAAAATGCACCATCTTTATATGCAAAAATTATATGAAATCTATACTCTAATGATAACATATCTTACCACAAATCTAATTATATTTTTTTTTCATAATTTTTTTACCACTGTTGTACACATATTATTTTTCTTTCAAAGTAAAACCACTTAGTCTCGATCATTAGATAGGGATCGGATATCTACATCGTACATATAACGACTCATTATTAGTAAAATCTTTAGTTTTATACTGTGTTAGGAGACTATCATTAGTAAACCTTTACTTTTGTATTGTGCTTTGTAAGTTAGCTATTGTTTGAAATGAAAACAATTTTATGTGTGTTAGTTGTACACTACAGGTTGCCTATGTGACACCAACATTAAGTGATATTTTCTTCTCTTATTCATGTTCTTAACTCTTTTCCGGGTAGTTCTCATCGATCTCCACTTTACTTTTTTATATTATACAGTAGAGATAATGATAGAAAATTTTAAGAGTTCTTTAAAATAATATTTATAAGACTCGGAAAACTTTACTTTATATATCATATCGTAGAGATAATGATAGCGAAAATCTTAAGAGCTCTTTAAAATACTAATATTTATGAGACTCTAAAAAATTTTGGTTGATACATAAGGTCCAAATATGCCTCTTATTTATAATCATAAGATCACACCACCTTATACTAATCTTTCGATGTGAGACAATTCTACTATTTATATGTAGTATATTCACTACATCTACCTTATTTTCCAATGTGGGACAAAACAAACTAAAAAGTACATAATGTTACATACTAAGAAGTATATCATCTTTAATATTTGCAAATAATATGAAATCTATACTCTAATGATAACATTTTTTACCACGAAGCTAATTATATTATTTGCATAATTTTTTTACCGACATGTTTTTGCCAAATGAAATGTAAAAGTTTTTTATATAAAAATTGAAAATATCACTTGAATATAATTTAGGAAATATATATTATGGTAATTAAAATATCTTCCACTTTATTTTTTTACATCAAAAATATTAATTATGATACTTTCCTTAATTGATTTTTGATGATGTGGACGCTCTAGAATCGCTCGAAAAAACTCTCTTTTATATATATATATTGATTATTTTTAATTAAATTATTTGATCAAGTACTTTTATACTTCTATGGTTTCTAAAAAAAATTCTAAAAAATTAATCAAGAAATGTTAGCATAAATTAGAAAAAAATAATAATATTTTTTGAAAATCAACCATTTATTTTTCTAATACTATAAAATACCGTTTTTTCAACCGTATAACAATTTTTGTAAAAAAAAAAATCAATTGCAAAATATTTTGTTAGGTAGTTGAGATAAAATCATAAAGTCAGAATAAAAGTTTTTCATAACAAAAAAATATAAAAATTTTTAAAAAATAAGGAGAATATGGAAAATATAATAACATGGTAAAAAAAAAAACTATCTTTCAGCATTTCAAAAACAATTTAAGTCTTCCTACTACTAAGAGAATAAAAATTCTCTGAGTTTTTCCTCCAAAAAACATCTAGCTAAAAAAGTAAATAAGCAAAAGTTTCTTTTATTAAATTATTACCTTTTCAATTAATATATTCTTATAATTAAACTCTAAGATTTTAATTATTAAATTTATAATTATAATTTTTTCATTAAATAAAATAAAATTGGTATTAACAAAAAAACTATGAGTTGCTAAATTTTTCAGTAAAGCAATAATTATTACTGTGAAGAAAAACTTGACATATACTTTACTTACTATTTGCTTCGTGACAGAAAAACAAATTCATTAAAAAAAATCATAATTTAATTCTCTTTGATTAATTTTCTATTTCAAATTTTTTTGTTTCATATCATAATAAAATAAAGTTAAATACTAGAGAAAATATTAACTCTATATACCGCGCAATTGCGCGGGATCTATACTAGTATAAAATTAAATGGTTCATTGTTTTTTTAAAAAAAACATACCGATTTTAAATTTTATTTTTTAATGAATTTCTCGTGAGATTTTGTCAAAGGGGCTTAATTTCAATTCACTTATTGTGAAAGTTATGGGGCCTGCTAATTTCACTTATTATGTAAGTTATGAGGCCTAATAACTCCAATTTAAAGTTAGGGGATTAAATTTTACAGTTGTACAAAGTTAAAAGGCTCGATTACTACTTTCGCGGTTGTTTATGAGCTTAAACTTTATATCTGAACTCAATACTCGGGTTAATTTGATGTGATAACTAGACCTGTCAAACAGGTCATCATTTGGTGCAGTTATTCTTATCGATTCAGGTATATTCAGGTTCAGGTATAACTCGGTTATTATTGGATTCACTTCAGTTTCGGTTCAATTCGGATGAGTCATGTTTCAGGTACATACTATTCAGGTTACATCATATCGGGTGTTTGATTGATTATCAATTCAGATATATTCTCGTATGAACCTTATATACGGTATACCATTATTAGATTTATAATGAAAACACTTTCAAATAAGATTATTGTGAGACCGTCTTTTAGGAGACCTACTCATTTCTATCACTTATTGAATATGTGATTGAGCATCCCAAAATTTGAAAACATAAGAAAGTTTAGAATTTTGTCATTAATGTTCCAAATAGACCTTTTAAAGTTGCTTTTCAAGTAGCCAAAATGCTTAATTGGGCAAATAATGGACATATCAATATAGTCTCAAACTAGATTGTTTAAGAAAATCGGTCCGTACGTTACAACTACTCATACAAGGCTTGACTCGATCATTTGCTCTTCCTATTTATTCCAATTTAAAACGTAATAAAAGGAGAGAAAAATTGAAAAAGCCAACGGAAGAAATGTCTTATTTTCTCTTATGCATGCTTTGAAGTCATATACTACCACCTTTTATACTGAAATACTCATTTAACACGAGCATATCCATTTTAAACTTAAAACATGTCAGATACTATACCATTTGCATAGATACATAAGACAAAAACAAAATAATTAACTATTAACAAAAGACTTGTCTTATCTATGCAAGTTATATGATATTTGACCCGTTTTGTTCTTAAGACGAATATATATCCGTCTTAGGAGAGGCTTATTGCCTTTTATACACATATATTCCACTCACTAGCTATAATCCTATAAATACCCTTTATTGCCCCACATTATTTTCATCCAAAACCAAACCCTCATCATAATATATACAAGCTCAAAAAATAAAAACCTACCTTGCACTTCAAGAAATAAAAACCCATGGCCAATTTCTCAAAAATCGCAATCCTAGGAGGCGGAATAAGTGGTATAGCCGCAGCAAAGCAACTAGCCAAATACGAGCCAGTCGTCTTTGAGGCAACTGGCTCAATTGGTGGTGTATGGAAACATGCATCATTTAGGTCTACTAAGCTTCAAACACCTCGTTGCGACTATGAATTCTCCGACTTCCCTTGGCCCGATAGAGATAACTCTTCATTTCCTTCTAATGATGAAATTATTGATTATTTGCATGATTATGCAACACATTTTGATGTTCTTAAGTACATAAGGTTTAATTCTAAGGTTGTAGAACTTCGATATATCGGTGACGGAAATCATCAAAAGGAGTATGGTGATTTATTATCAGGACATCCTGCATGGGAAGTGGCCGTGCAAACGGGGGATGATTTTGAAGATATTAAGGTAAATTACGATTCATTTACTTAATTTGCATTATTTGAATAATTCTACGTATTGATACACTACTGTTGCCAGTTGGTAGGTGTATCATAGGACGTTATATAGACATCATTAATTTTGTCCATTTGACTTAATTTTGTTTATTTTGTTGATAATAAATAACAATACTTTTACTTTTAAATATTTTAGAATAATATATATTTTTTTATTATTATATCTCCAGTAAGTGCATTAAAACTAAATTGTACCACTTTGTATCCCGTCCACTACTATTATCTTACAACACATCATATAAATGATACTACTTGATATTTCTATTAAAGTGATGATGTGTCACATGATGGATAATGGGACATAAGATGGAATATAAAATGAGATAGAGAATCCCGCTAAGAAAATAATGATAATAAAATTATAAATGTTCAAAGGTCACACAAAACAAAGTAATATAATAGGGAGTATAAGATAGAGAAATTTCTAAGCCGTTAAGTTGTGTTATCAACATAATTCAAACCTCACAAGGTATGACGAAATTGTCAACTTGAAACCCAAAATTCCATGATTAAGGATTACAAATATATATCTATACTATATTTGCGTCCTTATCACCAAATCTATGCAACATACACTTCAATTACTTTTAATTAGTTCGCTTTTACCATGTTTAGAATTATGTAAAAATTGCACTCATTTTTCAATTTCAAGATTTCAACACTACTTTAGCTATTAAAAGGTGCAATGATGTGGATTGTGGAAACAATAAATACCATAGTATACATTCTTTTCCACGATTTAGGTCTTTGGCATTTTTATGTTTACAAGCATGTGATAACTACTTTTTCATACGTAAACAAAAACGATAATGTAGTGAGAAACGGTCTCTCGGAAGACTTACTGAAATACCTTAGGTGGTGAATTTATACTTACTCATACTCTTTTGGATGCGTTCTTTCTGATCTTGTCTTATTCAATTTCGAGTTTTTTTTTTAAAAGAGTGTTCCTAAATGGGACTTTCCTTTCAAATTATTAAGCGATTATTGTACCCGCTAATGAATTAGCTTAACATACTAATTACAGAGATACACGTTCGAGTTAGTGATCGTATGCATCGGAAAATATGGCGATATCCCAAAGATGCCAACATTTGCACCAAAAAAGGGACCGGAAGTATTCAAAGGAAAAGTGATTCATACGCTTGATTATTGCAAACTCAACGAAGAAGAAGCTTCTGCTCTTGTCAAGGGTAAAACTGTTGCAGTTGTTGGTTATAAGAAGTCTGCTATTGACCTGGCTGTCGAGTGTGCTAAAGCTAACCAAGGTATATATTGGTCCTTACTCTCGAGTCTCTACCTTCGTTTTGATATATCATTTCTTTACGTTTGCTTTTATCACAAAGATCATAAAACTGAGAGATATGCTTTAACAAAAACACAAAAGGTAAAAAAGTAGATGAGAAATAAGGTTCGGAAACATAAAATACGAAAATGTAAACAAATGACTGACACTCGAACAATGAAATCATACCGAATTAAGTAATTGGGATATAAAAAGTACTCCGTAATTGTTATATGGTACCTGAGATCTCATGTCCACTATACATTGTTCTTAAAAAACGAAGTAGGAGCTAAATGATCTTCGGTTTGAAAAATATATTTTTCTACTTACCAATTTTTAAAATTTTTTAATTACTTCTTGGACATTGATCATGTTGTCTAAGTCAATGTTATTTGACCATAGAAAAATTTGAATTACAATAAGTCCACCCTTTGACTTTGGTTGTTGTTGCATGCTACTCCTTATTTAGTGACGAACTATACAATGAACCAATAGTGAGCCAAGATTATCATATTTGTAATTTGTAAACTTATTCACCTTTTCGCTTGTCCATTTCTTCCAATCATATACTCGTTTTGACCTAGCAAAAAACACAATTTTTTTTATACAAAATCATATTATTAAAATAGTTGTGACTATTTGTAGGAGCCGACCATTTTTTTTTGTTAGCTTGTAATTATGGATGAAAGGTAAGTGAGGAGACGAGTTCATAGTATTCGAAGATATAATAAGATTTTTGTAAGGACGTTTTAATCATTCCACAATATACAAATACAATATAATGCAAAGAGAAATAGACAAATGGAAAAAAATGTGATAAATAACGTGTAAGAAAATAAGGACCGATAACGCGTAAGAAAAACATGATCATATGTTTGCTAACTGCCTGCTACCATATCCACCACACCATTTTATTTAATTTGAGACCCTTTTTAAAAATATTGAATATCAATACCACCCGATAATAACGTAACGTGCTTGTTTTGCAGGTCCGGATGGAAAACCATGCACCATGATAATAAGGACCTTGCACTGGACAGTTCCTCATTATTCAATTTGGGGTTTACCATTTTACCTCTTCTACTCAACAAGGTCATCTCAGTTCATCCATGAGAGGCCAAACCAAAGCGTTTTTAAAGCCTTAGCAGGCCTCTTTTTATCTCCCATGGTATGTAATTTCATAATTTCATCTACTATAGATACTTGAAACATATTGCAAGTCCTATTTAGTATTATCGTAAGAAAATATTAATCAAAATAAACTTGTTTGACCGCTAAAGTTAAACTAACTTAGTTGGTAAAGTTAAGATATGGTGTTCATGACCCGAGTTCAATTCCCATCAGCATCAAAATCACCTTAATTTGCGGCTCCTTTAGACCCAAAAAAATACTTATATTATTAGTAAATAATAATTAATTAATTCTTACTAAGAAAATTAATATTATAATGTGTTTTATAAACATGATACAATGTAATTGAAAACCATTTATTATACATTATGGTAAGCAAATTAAAGTTTCAATCCCAAATTAATTTAAATTTTCACATAATCGAACCACGGAGTAGAAAATAGGACATTATTCTAAAGATTGTTATTTACAACTTTCAGAAGCAAGTAATTTCAAGAACAATTGAGAGCTATTTGCTATGGAAGCTCCCATTCGAGAAGTATGGCCTTAAGCCTAATCATCCCTTTCATGAGGATTATGCAAGTTGTCAAATGGCAATCTTACCTGAAAACTTCTTCTCTGAGGCGGATCAAGGTCGAATTAAGTTTGAGAAGGTCGATAGCTGGTGCTTCTATGAAAATGGAGTTGTGCTCGATAACAACACCAAGCTTGAGGCCGATGTTGTAATTTGTGCAACTGGTTATGACGGGAAGAAGAAGTTAGAGGCCATATTACCACAACCCTTCACTAACTTTCTTGATTATGCCGGTGTAATGCCCTTGTATAGGTAATTAACTAATCATATCATAATTATTCATTAATATTATATACAGAAGTCAACTAACTTAGTTGGTAAATTCATGAGAGGTCGTGCTCATGACCTGGGTTCAAATCCTCGTGAGCATCAAAATCGTGCTTATTTTAGCTTAGAACCTTGTAAATTTTAAAATATTTGATTATATTATAGCTTCAAAATACTCTAATAATTAACATTCATGTCTTACTAAATTGTAGAAGCACCATCAACCCTATGATACCAAACATGGCATTTGTGGGCTATATCGAGACAGTGTCGAACCTGCAAGCGGCTGAGCTTCGATGCAAATGGCTAGCAAGGCTCGTCGATAACCAATTCAAGCTCCCTAGTGTAGAGAATATGCTAGGGCAAATTGTCAAGGAGGTTGAAGTTATGAAGAGAACAACAAGGTTCTACAAAAGGCAATGCATTTCTACCTATAGTATTAATCATAATGATGAAATTTGTGAGGAAATGGGATGGACTTCTTGGAGGAAGAAGACTTGGGTTTCAGAAGCTTTTAGCCCTTACACAAGTCAGGATTATGAAGATGAAGATGAATGATTAAAATTAATATATGTTTAATTAAATTCATATTTTATACATGAACTAATAATTATTTATTATTTATTTGATAGTCATTGTTTAATCCTAGAAGGCCAATACAATAAGATTATTGGCTAGCTTAATTAATTATGATATTTTTTATTTTTAAGTCTATGTAAAGAATAAATGGATGCCAAATGAGTAATCCATAGTGAGAGCGTGAAATATTGTTGAGCATAATCAAGTGTTTGACTGCTTACAACAACCTAGCTTAACTTTGAGATTGTAATAGAAGAAATGTATTTAAATACAATATATATAGTCCGTATATTTATAAATTTAGCAAATGTAGTAAAATTGTATTGAAATTGTTAATTTGTATATGGAGTTATAATACCATATCTTTTAAATATTAGGCCGCCTGACAAATAATCTCATGATTCATTTAGATAACAAATAGTATAATTGTTAAGTTTTGTGAATGTTGATCGTTGATTCATTTGCTTCATAATACATCTTATTTATACATAGCCTTCTTCACATCCTAATGGACATATCAAGAGGCTTCATAATTAGCATATTAATTCTATGGATTAATACATCATTACTCCCGACTCCTAATATACTCCTAATACCACCCCCTCAAGCTGGAGCGTGAAGGTCGAGAGTGCCCAGCTTGCGGAGAATGTAGGTGAATTGCGCTACGCCCAAGGCTTTGGTGAAGATATCCGCCAGCTGCTCGGTAGTGGAGACGTGTACCGGGTCAACAAAACCGTCAATTATAGCATCCCGAATAAAATGACAATCGATTTCAACATGCTTCGTACGCTCGTGGAAAACCGGATTATGAGCGAGATCCAAGGCGGATTGACTGTCACAGTACACTACAATAATCACATCTTTTATAGCATTTATCTAGTGGCAAAAAAAGAAATGCCACCTTAGGGTGGCATTTAACTTGACAAATGTTCTAAATGCACTCAAACACTTTTCGTTTTTGGCTCCGCGCGTACACTTTCATTTGCCGCTCTTATAATTTTAATTTTTTCATTCTATTTCATATACACCGTATTTGATTACCCTTGCATAGAAAACACTGGTTTGCTCTTACATTAAAAACTTCTCTCTCCTAAACACACAAAACCCTAACTATTTCGATCGCACTTTCATCCGAATTCTGGCAGGTTTGTTCTTCCCTTCCTCCTCTTTTTTTTAATAATCCATCTAGTTTCCTAATTCATTTGAACATTTTTGTGATAATTTGTCAATTTGCTTGATTTCATTTGTTAAACTTAATTAATTTTTTTTGTCAATTTCATAGTGGTTTAATTTGTTAGATTGTTTGATACTTGTATTTATTCTCCTGAACGCTGCTAGTGATCTCGGTCCTGATGGTATGCATTTTTTGAGTAGGTATTGCCCTCTTGTTTAAGACGGTCTTAAGCTAAGACCTCTCATAGTCCCCTTGTCCCCTTTTTCATTTTAATATATTCAAATCGATGTGAATACATCTTAGCTTAAGACCGTATGAAACAAGAATTGTTGCATTTTTTGTTCTTATCCTATCTTTTTGTCCAAATTTGTTGGTTTACGGAGTCTTTGAATATGGCTTGTTAGGTTGGGGCTAAATCGCCAAAGTAAGCTGCTTAAGAGTGATTTTAATTGATTTGTGTATGTAACTAATTCGGTTTTCGGAATAGTTAAGTAATTTATTTTACGCTACATTACTGAAATTAGAGAGGAGATCAGAAGAATTGTCTGATTATCTGCAGTATAGTGCAGTACATTCCTTAGGCTTTCAGCAGTCGGTCTATCTGATGCTTGTTTTTCTTTGGTTCGTGCTCAGCAATGGAGGATATAATGTTGACGACTTAGCTTGATGTTGCACATTACTAATTCAGAATGTCGAGATTTTTTTTCAAAGATACTCCAATTCAAAGATGTCGACATTTTTTTCCAAAGTCTCAAGTCTACGATGCACTGAAACTGAAAATTCAGAATTTTAGCTAAGCCTGCACTCCTTTAATTAATAGCTAACCATATGGTAAATGAAAGTAGTGCTTGCATTTCTCTACTTTATCAGTAGACTTAGCTTATTGGCTATCAAAGTTTGAATGGAACTTTGACTCATGTTATGTTAAAACAGGTCGATGAAATTGTTTGTTAATAATTACCATGAGATGTAATGGCTTACATACTACTTTCAGTTCTTTCTCTACTTTATGAGTACACTTACTGGTTGAATCGTGTATAGTGTAATTGGTGAAATGCATTACAGTTCAGTTTGGTTTCTCATAGTTGCAGCGAGATGAAATATCATCTTGCTACTCTATAGGCTATTTCACCATGCTGCTTCTAAAGTACTCTAAATCATGCTATATAACATTGACTGTGCCAAGCAAAACAGTCGTTGCATCATACTAGCACCGATTCCTTTATAAATTCATCAGTACTCTGAATTTGGGAGCTTTGCTTTTGAATAATTGGAGCTTTTTATGAGTGTTGCGACCTGTTGTCTGTTGCTTGCTTGATAGGGAGTGGTGGCTGATTTTGAAATCAAACTATTATAAGATTTGTAGATGTTACTTTTTGTTTGATTCAGGTGTTCAAATGCGCTTTCAATGGTGACAAAATGACCCCGTACCGTAAATGTCCAAATTGTTGGTGATGATATTACACCTGTTCAGACCCCACGACCACCACTCGACTCTCTTCAAGCTCCCGAAAATAAGGCTTCTCAGCCTCATGTCGACTATAATAGTGAAGGGATTTTTGTAGACACGACTCTTGAAGGTGCAAATGTTGAAGGTAAGACTTAAGAGGACCCTTTGTTCATTACCAACTTAGTTGTTTTGCTGGTTTAAATGTTAGTGATTCTTGTGCAATGATAATTATTTAGTTCTGATGTCTCAACCTTACTAGCACGTACCATAACCAAGCACCTAGTTGAAGTTTTATTTTTCTTATCCTGTACATTAACTAATGCTTTCACTTTTCAATTTGGTAAAAAGCTAAGAGAAAAGGTAGAGAATGTTCTGAGGACTCATGTTGTCTACTTGTATATGTAAATTGTAATGTGCCGAATTCACTGAAATTTTTCATTACTGGATGCAGCCTTGCCCTCTTATTGAACACTAGAGGCTGTAACATGGCCTTATTTGGTAGAGAGATCCTTAGTCACCGTAAGTTTAGCTTTTTCCTTCATTTCTTACACTAACATAGATACTCTCCATATTGGGTCCAAAGTATTTATTCTCGTGTATATTTTATAAGTGATGCGCGAAATGATATTTGGTTTCCTTTTCCTTGTGCCCAGGTCGTAAGGTCGGATTATAGCTAAAGATGTATGACATTTTGGTTTTGACGGAGCCACGTTATCGTCAAATTTAGAAGTTGTGATGTGCGATTGATGCCCAAAAGTGAAGTTGTGCTGTGCTGTGAGATCAAGACTTAAAATTCAAGTTTTTGTGAATGTTTCAATAGCTATTGTCAACTTTGACTTTTGGATGATACCAAATTACCAATTTAGGTTTAGATTATCATCTGATTAGGTGTTACTGAATTGAGCTCATACTCATAAGTATAAGCTTTTGTAATGACAAATTTTATTTTCATTATAATATATGCCATTATTTTATATGTTTTATCCTTTTTTAATTGGTTAAATTTTATTTTATATAAAAAAAATATAAAGAAGCTTTAAAATTAATAATGTCACATGTATCAATGTAAGGAAAAAAAGGCGCGTCTCGAAATTCACATACAGGGCTTAGGCGGCGTTTATGTAGTCCTTTACCAGCATATTGATAAATGCCACTAGGAACTTTTAGCGACATTGGATTTGGCGGCATTTGATCAAATGCTGCTATAGCTTTTCGCGGCGTTTATAAATGCCGCCTTAATCAAAATTAAACGCCGTCATAGTTGTGCATTGTTGTAGTGGTAAATTTTAATCGGTGCAGAGGAAGAGACGCCCAAAGTTTGCATGAGACCATGAAGCCACTTCAACTCACATAATAATTGCACCATGGAGCGATATTCCGCTTCAGCGGAAGAGAGGGAAACAACCTGTTGTTTCTTGGTTTTCCATGAAATAGGAGATGCACCAAGAGAGACGAACCATCCAGTAACCGACCTCCGCGTCATAGGACATCCGCCCCAATCAGAGTCACACCACCCAGTAATAGCGAGATTACTATCGGAACGCAGGAGTATACCTTGCCCCGGACTGCCTTTAAGGTAGCGCACGACACGAAGGGCTGCTGCCATATGCTCTTGCCGCGGGGAGCTCAAAAAACGAGACAAGATGTGGACGGCATAAGAGAGGTCTGGCCGCGTGACAGCGAGGTACACAAGACGTCCAACGAGCCTGCGATATGACTCAACATTGTCCAAAACCGGGCCCTTTGCCAAGCCAAGACGATGATTTTGTTCAATGGGTGTGGCAACGGGTTTCGCCCCAAGAAGGCCTGCTTCAGTTATTATATCCAGGGCATATTTTCTTTGACTGAGATAAATACCGTCTTTGCTACGAGCGACTTCCAAACCGAGGAAGTATTTTAGTGTCCCCAAATCTTTCATATGGAAGCAAGTGCCCAAATAAGTCTTAAACTTGGCTATTGCAGTCGGATTGTTGCCCGCAATGACGAGGTCGTCGACATACACAAGCATAAACAAACGCACCCCGTCTTGCAAATGAGAAAATAAGGAGTAGTCGGAATACGATTGAGTGAACCCATAATCTTTCAAAGCGGTGGTAAGCTTTGCGAACCAACACCGTGGCGCTTGTCGTAGACCATATAGAGATTTTTTTAACCGACAGACTTTGCCATCCTTACCTTGACTAAAACCCGGAGGCAACCGCATGTAGACCTCCTCATTCAAATCCCCGTGTAAAAATGCATTATGGACATCCATTTGATGTAATTCCAAATTTTTGACGGCGGCAACAGCTAGAAAGGCGCGAACAGTGACCATTTTAACCACAGGCGCAAAAGTTTCTCCGTAATCTAACCCTTCAACTTGATGGTTGCCAAAGACGACAAGTCGGGCTTTAAGACGCTCAATAGACCCATCAGATTTGTATTTGATTCGATAGACCCACCGACAACCAAGTGCCTTTTTATCGGCTGGAAGATCGGTAAGTTCCCATGTATCATTGCGCTCAAGTGCCTCTATCTCGGCTGCCATAGCCTCACACCAACCTTTATCACGAATTGCCTCTTTAAATGAAGGCGGCTCAATGCCACTAGTCACAGCTGCAAGAAAGTGACGGTGTTTGTCCGAAAAAGATTGACAATCAAGATAATTTGCCAAAGCATAAGGCGTACCTGAGGCCGACGAGGATGAGCTTGGTGAGCTGGTATCGGGGGACGGAGTGCGTGTGGTGTCGAGAACATAGCCGCGGAGACGAGAATTAGGAAACTTTTGTCTATGACCCCTGCCCATATATAGCATCAGTTGTCTCACCACCGCGTGTCGAGTCAGGCTGCTCAGGTGCAGCGGTACCTGTTTCTGTCGTGGCACCTGACCCAACACCATCAACATTCCCATTAGAGGGCTCATCGGAGGACCCCCCCCTGCGTTTCAGGCTGCTCAACTGAAGAAGTAGCAACACCATTGAAGGGTTCATCATGGGAAACAGGGGAAGAAGAGCAGAGAGGGTCTGGACTGGTCGTAGCAAAAGGAAAGACGGATTCATGAAACACCACATCACGAGAAACAAAATAGGACTCCGTCGTAAGGTCAAATAATTTCCATCCTTTCTTGTCGTGAGGATAGCCAACAAAAATACACTTACGACTCCTTTTTTCAAATTTATCACCCCGAGTTACTTGATTGTGGGCAAAAGCTAGGCAACCAAAAACCCGTAAATTAGTGTAAGATGGGCTGACCCCATAGAGACATTCGTAGGGCGTTTTATTATCAATCAATGGAGAAGGGGTTCGATTAATAAGAAACGCAGCAGTAAGGATACACTCACCCCAAAACGATTTTGGTAAATTGGCCTGAAATAGGAGGGCTCGAGCAACATTTAAGATATGACGATGTTTGCGCTCAACACGCCCATTTTGTTGAGGCGTACCAACACAAGATTTTTGAAAATGAATACCGTTAGCAAAAAAATAACCCGCCATGCAATTGAATTCATTTCCATTGTCGCTTTGCACCACTTTGAGTGATTTAGAAAATTGGGTAGAGACCATATTAATAAAGTGCATAAACATATCCGTCACTTCCGTTTTATCAAGTAATAGGTACACCCATGTAGCGCGTGAATAATCATCAACAATCGTCAAAAAATATTTTGCACCACAAGAAGAAGGAATGCGATAAGAACCCCACAAATCACAGTGAATTAAATCAAAAATAGCCGTAGCACGTTGTTCATTTGGGCTAAAACTGTGACGGTGTTGCTTA
>JAGPOY010001945.1:928-16797 GCA_018983105.1 Silene uniflora
GACAAAACTAGACGAATAGACTAACGGAATTTCAAGTTTACAGCTATATTTTATTTTCACAATGTAACCCTACGCGCTTATCCTCATTTTAGGAAACACTTCCCCTGTTTAAGAAATTGAGTCACGCAAGGCCAGAAACTTAGATATGTAACGATGTCGAACACCTGTATGCCTGCACCAGTCCGAGTTGTGGGCAGCTAAGTTAATCATTATAGGAAATTCTGATAAGAGGTATATAAGCAGAAAACTTCTGATATAAGTCTGTTCACTGAACATGTGCAGACTGAAGGAAAAACTAGGATGTGAGCCTTCTGATGAACAACTAGCACAATTTTTGAGAATTGACCGGACTGAACTGAGATCTAAACTGATTGAATCTACTCTGGCAACAGAGAAGCTAGCTATGAGCAATGTTCGCTTGGTCATTTCGGTCGCTCAAAAATATGAGAACATGGGCACTGACATGGCAGACCTCGTTCAGGTAGCATTCTCTCATGATCTTAACATCGGATATCCCAATGTGTGTAGACATTTACGCATGGCATGAAAAACTAATTGTATTATTTCCATGCAGGGAGGACTCATTGGACTACTTCGCGGAATTGAGAAGTTTGATTCCTCTAGAGGGTTCAAAATCTCTACTTATGTTTACTGGTGGATACGTCAAGTAAGTCTACTGCTCATGTTAGTTATTCTTCTTAACGGTATTTACATGACAAAATTATCAATACAAATAGGTCATCAATTTAATTTACCCCCCAACTGTCTTTCAAGGTATTTGTTTCTTTTTTTGGAGATGTACCAAAGAACTTGACACTTCTTGCTGCATCAGTTAACCGAATGTCTGGGGTTCAAACTTCAATGGGCAGGGCGTTTCTAGGGCACTGATGGAAAATTCAAGAACTATGAGGTTGCCTACCCATCTACATGAAAGATTAAGTTTAATTCGTGGAGCGAAGAATCGACTTGAAGAGAAAGGGATTAACCCTTCTATTGATGTGAGTTCTATTTTCATTTTACAGCAAGGGACACTAGTCAATACTTCTTTAGTTTCTTATCTAAATTTGAAAGACTAAGATTCATGCTAACTGCAGTTTTATCATCAGACGAAATTACTCTTGCATTTCTCTCTAATAGTAGAATTTACTGACATGATCAATCTTTTTCCAGAGGATAGCCGAAACCTTAAACATGTCTCGTAAGAAAATAAAGAATGCAACTGAGGTAAGTGAGCCTTATGTTTCAGATACCTCATGAAGATGTACCATTAAGTGAAGTTTCTTTCCGAGCTGATTGTTATTGTTTGACCGTAGGCTGTCAGACCTGTCTTTTCTCTGGACAGGCAGCCATTCCCCTCGCTTAATGGCCTTCCTGGAACGACCTATCACAGTGTAAGTTTTTGGTTACGTGAGATGAATGTTGTCTTAGTTCCCTGACTATGGCGTCTATTAGAGTGTTCAGTGTGCTCTCAGACAAGGGGTCAATTGAAATTTCGAACTCAAAATCTTCTTAGACTACCTTCTGTACTCAATGCTTTTCTCCTATTTTGTTTCAGTATATTGCGGACAACCGCCTAGAGAATAACCCGTGGCATGGTGTAGATGAATGGACACTTAAGGTGAGCTCTACTAATCATGTGTCTTATGTAAACTTTCAAAAAGAGAAAGGTCCAACTATTTTCAGAGAGCTTCATGTCTAACCTAGTTTCACCCAAATAATGCACTTCAGCAAATGGGTGAGGCTAAAACCCGATCTGATCATGGGCGCTTTGTGTTCCGGTTCATGAAAAGAAGCAGGCTGTAACACCTGGTGTAGAATGGCTTTCTATGTTTTAGTTAGCGCTGTTTAATCATACTCCGTATAAAGCAAGAAATTAACAGTTCAGCTCATAACCACAGACCTAAATGCATCACCTATTTAACTTGAATTCTCGACTTTTTTACGAGTATCTGATGAATTTACATGGGAATGCACTTATAAAACCGATTTCGAATTTATATCTTTGCAGTATGAAGTAAGCCATCTTATTGACACGGCACTCAGGGAAAGGGAGAGAGATATCATTCGTCTTTACTACGGGCTGGACGATGAACCTCTCACTTGGGAAGAAATTAGCAAAAGGTAAGCTGGAAATTAACCAAAACTGAACATTAGCGTCCAAAGGTCTTGTATATATTTATATTTCAGTTATCTGATTTACATGGCATAAATCCTACATGTTCAGGATTGGATTGTCAAGAGAAAGAGTAAGGCAGGTTGGTCTGATTGCATTCGAGAAACTAAAGCACGCGGCTAGAAAGAGGAAGATGGATGCCTTACTGGTTAAACACTAGCTTGAGCAGTGGATGCATACTCCATTGTGGAGCCTATTGATTGACTGCATACATAGTACGAGACATTCATTTGGTCGAATGTTAACTGTAAGACTGTAAGTCCAACTTAACGGCCTTCATACTTCCCATGTTAATAGCAGTCTCCACTCTAAAATACGAACGAGGGTCGTTTTTGGGTCATGTATATGAGAGACATTGACACTTAATACTAAGATGGCTGAATATAAAACACAATTGTTGAAGGAAATGTGGTTGTACAGAGGACGGCATTGAGTAAGTACTTCAGTTGCATCATCCTCAGATTTCAAACATACAAAGCTGGCTGAATATAGAATCCACTCGAGTAAAGATCCAATACTTTTGCCATGATAGCATTGTATTGACCCGTCACAAATGAGAATTTGTCATAAGAATAGGTAAATTTTTATTTTTGGTCTATTAGAACTCGGTTGCCTAAAATCTATTAGAACCAAAATGAAAATTCAAATAAGAATGCACACGTAAATTTCTAGCCAAAACCAAAGTTTGCAATAACATGCATTTTGCAAATCATCAATTTGGTAGTATATAATTATGATATCAAATCATACAAAAGCTTTCTTAGATAAGGTAACTCAACATGAGCTTCGCAATCTTAACCTGAAATCTAAACTGAAAAAAATTACACTTAATAACGCAGAGACCGCAAAAGCACGCCATACAAAGAACTACAGACTGCAACAATTATACTGTCGCATGTGTTCCGCATAATAATTAGCTAATCATACCATATAAAGCCGTAGATAAGACTCGCGTAATGAACGACGAGACTTATCTCAGATAAAAGTGGCAGAAAACTATACAAGCTAAAGCCAAAGAGCACCTGAAGTCTGGTATCCACAGATCTCAAGTAAAACTAAGTTTTGAACTGTTGTAAAGTCGACTACCAACAGACAATCAGGAAGTAGCAGCTGTCACTCCAGGAGAGCCAGAAGGCATGCTGGATTCACGTGCTACCGATACAGCTTTCACGGACGAGCACTCTCCGGAAGAAATTGGCTCCCGAAAATTGTCAACATTGGAAGCAACCGGTTGGTCATCACCAGACTGCAGAGAGAGCATCAACCAAGTTAAAGGCAATAATATACTCCAAAGCAATGCAGTATCAAATAACGTTAACACCCCACAATAGGGAAAAAATAGTACTCCCTCCGTTCCAGAATTATGTGTACATTTACTTTTCTTTTTTAAAAAAAAAAGGATATACAAGGGGGTTGTGACGTTGTGACTTGTGATCCATTTGGGAAGTTTGACTACTTTTATGTCTTGGTAACTTAAAAAAGTATCCAGAAAGTAGTGCCAGTAGGGTTGGAGACCATTTTGGTAATTCAAGATGAAACAAAAAATACCAAATAAGAAAAGTACTCAACCTGTCAAATTGAGTCTTAAGCAATATGAATGTATAACTTGCTGGAACAAAGGATGCATACTGAGATTTAGAAGAGGAATTCTCAAGAAGATCAAGCGTAAAAAAATAATACCTCAAGTTCTGACAGCATGTCAACTGCAGCTTCCAAGTCACCCTGATTGATGTTATACACATCAGCAAGAGACTGATCTGATACGCCAGGAAACATCATCTGAAGGTAAGCTAGATCCATTTCAGATTCTTCGTCCAGAACACTTGAGGTCATCTCTTGAGGAAGTTCAGCCCGTGTACCTTGAGCGACATCTGTCTGGTTGACCTTCGATTTTAAATCATCAACAGCAGCTTCGCGAGGCACTGTCTTACACTCTTTATCTACATCTTGTACCTCTCTTTTAGCAAGCGGCACATATGCCACTGCAAAGGGATTCAAGGTTGATGTGCTTGTTTTCATTTTAGCGTATCACAAGGAATCTCTACAGCAAGAATGAAAATGAGGCAACTCAGAGCCAAATATTTCAGATAATTCAAAGAATCCTATTCCTCTCATTAGATTAAAAAAAAAAAAATAAAAAAAAAAATAAAGTGAGGACGTTCAAACTGACTTTGGAAGGAATCAAAGTAGAGGCTGAGCGCTGAAGTTCAAAGTATTAACATGACAAATTGAATGTTCACTAAAGGTTAAACAACAAATTGTGGGATGGTCACTAGATAAAAAGTTATCCAGCAGCGATAAGTTAAGTAATACTCCTTCCGTCCCCGTCAGTTGTTTACCTTTGGTTTTGGCACAAAGACTAAGGTAATAGGAGGGGACCATTTGTGGTGATGGTGGTTAGAGGATCACAAGCAGACCATAAGGATGTGTACGATCAAATTACCTATAAAAAACCTTCATAATATAGAAAGGTAAACAAATGAATGAGACGCCCTAAAATGGAATAGGTAAACAAATGACCGGGATGAAGGGAGAAATTATCAAAACAGGCAACACAATAACAAATATCTAAATATAATTCTTTATAAGAAGTACTACAACCTCCTAAAAATATCGCTAGTGACAGATTAAAAGAGGTCGCCCAACATAGCCAAGTCGCGTAAACAAAAAGTACCACTAAACCACTTCCATCTCGTACATAATGTCCACATTTGACTTCGCTGGTCAAATAAACTCAACACTGACCGTAAATTTCTCCAAAAATATGTAGATACGGTGTGAAATGTTGACACTTGGTTTATCTAAACAGCTTTTTTTCAAATAATCATCGAAAACAAGCTCTTGAGCAGTGTAACATATACGTGAGACAATGGTGAAAGTTGCCATTATGTGATCACTAAGATTTAAAGCCAATCTTCATTACTCCTTAACTTTTGTTCTTCCACATGAAAAACACACTAATATAATTCAGCCAAGGTACGCAAAACAATGTAGAGTAAACTAATGATCAGTTACCTTACAAAACAGAATTGTGTTCCCGTGAGAGCACGCCTACGGCCTACATGATACTCCCTTCAAATCCAAACACCTTGATCCCACACTTTTTGAAAGGAAATTTTGAATTAAATGTGGTGTGTGGATTTAAAGGGATGATGATGATGAAGTACATTGCAAGACGAAAGAAAAGTAGCACCTTGCAACAACAATCAATCAATCAATCAATCAAAACTAAAGTTATGAATCAAGGAAACAATAATTTCAATGGTGACCATCTGAATATTGAGCAACAGAATCCGCTACCGCCCGCCTAGGCGTTTTCTGTGCACCTAGAAAGATCAACACAACGTCGAAAACCTAATGATGATCTTGCTACCATGGTGGTCAATCTAACAGTAATATATCAATCAATCAATATCAATATCAATAATAAATTAGAACAAAAAGAAAACAACAAACCCCTGATCAGCAGTAAAACAAATAAGCATATAATTAATTAAGATCCAAAAAAATCAATAAATATACGATTCAAACAAATTAGAAAAGCATGATTATGCAAGGATCAAACTACATGCAATCAATCAAGATAATAACAATAACAAGATGTTAATAATTGAAAGGAAGAAGAAGGAAAAGAGAGGAGTTTGCTTACGAAAAGGGGGAAAATTGGAAGAGAGAGAAAGATAGAAACCCTAGAAATTATGGAAATGAATGATTAATGATGATGGGTTTGATTGAAACTTGAAACTAACACTGGGTTGCTTTCTCGCTGATTATTTAATATTAAAACAATTTTAAAAATAATCAATGACACAATTATGATTACAATCTTAGATTTTTATAGATGATTTTTTTTATCTGTCCTATATTTTCGACGCGTTATCTTCTTTTTCATCCGCCTTGTTTTCCACTAATTCCATACTCTTTCTTTAGACTATTGTTTATTGCAAAAACTAATTTTAGAAATAAAGAAAAAAGGGAGAGAAAAAAGTGCATGATTAAGGATGATTTTGCAAAAAGTGAGATTTTTTTGGTTGATTTTTACACCACATCGCTATTTTGTTGGATAAGCAGATATTAATGCAACCGAGAAAATATAGTGACAGAATGTTAGATTAATTACGGTGATTTTGCAAAAAGCGAGATTTTTTTTTGTTGGAAAGAGTGTTGAAAAAAAATATTATTTTATATTTTTGACAAGATATTTAATACTCGATAAAAACGTTCATGTTCGAATCAAGGAAACAATTATTTTATGTTTTTGACAAGATATATAAAAAGTGATTTTGAGTCCAAGGAAAAGTTAGGCCAAACACACACTTAATTCCTGATTTACATAAAACTATTTTTATTAATTTGAACTATTATCAGCTAATTCCTAACTTCCATATAACTATTTTGTAATATTTGAACTATTTCATACATAATAAAATAAGTTGTAAGATTTTAATCATTTTATTTTTAAAGTATGTTAACTAAACATAAATTAATATCAGGCAATCAAGAGGTTAAAAATAAAGACGACAATGTGTGAAATTTAAATATCGTTGCAATATACGATACTTCAATTTGTCGCGAAATACATGGCGAAAGAATTTGAAATGAAATACCTAAGAAAGAACAAATTTTGAATGTTTTATAAATTGAACACCTAAAGCCATGGGATCTTATTCATCAAGCAACATATACTAATAGAGTTCTACATAACTTCAACCTAGGTAAAGCATACGCAATAAAGTCGCCTATGGTGAATTGTAATCTTGATCCGTAAAAGGATATATAATCGACTAAATCGTCCCTGTGAAAAAATGAGAAAGTTTGCATACCGCATGTACTATACCATAACACAATTGACACGTTAATTTATTTGCCAAACGATATACGACTCGATATATCTTTTTCTTCCAATATTCTGACAAGAGACAACACAACACCAACCCCAAGACAATGAAAAATGTAACTTTGGTTGGTTATGCTTATGGATATTTGTCATCCAACGACTCGCATATATGGTGGTACTAAGCACATTAAACAACCTTTTAGCTACCTACAAGAAACCTAGGACCTTGAACTATTTTACCAAAGAAATAAAAACGTAACTTTGGTTGGTTATGCTTATGGATATTTGTCATTCACACAAAGCAAAATCACATAAGGGATATATGTTTGCCAATAGCAGTATACCTATATCATGAAAATCGACAAACACACTTTGAATGAACGCCATATTATCAAATCATGCGTATTAAGTCAATCGCTCTTAATTTTTGAATAGGATTGACAACAATCACGGCCGTATAATAGAATCTTCCAGTAGATTCTCAAAACTTTGGCCCATGAAGTAAAAAAGCCCCCCAAATTACTTGATCTCATTAACCACTTAAAAAA
The DNA here is from genome assembly GCA_018983105.1 of Silene uniflora. Classification (NCBI taxonomy): domain Eukaryota; kingdom Viridiplantae; phylum Streptophyta; class Magnoliopsida; order Caryophyllales; family Caryophyllaceae; genus Silene; species Silene uniflora. The sequence continues at coordinate 8,487 of JAGPOY010001945.1, forward strand.
ATTGAGGTTTCATATTACTTGTGCCTCAAAGCACTAAATTAGTCAGATTTACTCTCAACTTTAATTACTCATCCAAAGTGATGCCTCTCCTTCCAAATCCATATTTTCATTGAAATTAATCAATTAGGGTATTGCTTTTGATATCTTGTCTGATACCGTCTTCGCTCGTCTTGATAAGGAGATGTGTAGCAGGACAACCTTTCAGCTAGCACCACACAAGCAACGGCACTAAACCGGCTACCACTTCAGGCCAACATCAGCCATATGTTCAGGAAAATAGCCTAAGGGGAAGTGCAAAATAATTGTCCTTATCTTTGCAAGTGAGTAATTATTTGACTCGTCTTAAACTTAAGATGAATATTCCTGTCTTAAATAAAATTTTGTACAATAATCTGTGTTAAGATAAAAACGGGTCTAGTAGTATCTCACTAACATGATTAAAAGAAGGTCAATTTATTTCTTTTGACAGTTGCCACACTAGTAAGAAATCCTCTGTCGCTAGAAATCATCTCTCTACTACACCCCGTTAGCGTAAGGTACAAAAGTAATATCACTAATTATCACTACTACGTAAACGCAAGATACTGACGCCCAAAATCCGTCAGTATCAGCCTTTTTCCGTCAGTAATTCGCATTCCTGGCGGAAATTTCGTCAGGAAAGCGCGTCAGCGGTTTTCGTCACCAAAATCGCGTTCCTGACGGAATTTCCGTCAGACATATGAGATTACTGATGGATAAACCGCCATATCCTGTCAACCCATTTCTGACACAATTTCTGTCAGGAATACCGGATTACTGACGGATATCTGACGATTTATCCGACATGACTTGGCAGCGCACAACTAGGTTGCACGGACACGCCGGATTTCAGGCGTTCCCGTGTCGGACACCGTGTCCGACACGGACACGCGAGGGACACGCCTAAAAACGTGTCCGACACGCGTTGAACCGTGTCTTCGGTTTTTTTAAATTCCAATACGTCTTGGACACGGCCAACACTTGATGGACACGGCCCGTGTCATAGTGGACACGGCTTATTAGAATTGATCATACCATTTCGGATCGTAAATTCGACATTCCATTATTCTAATATTCACATATCCCTTCCCTTCGACTCTCCGGCGACCAGGCGACACCCCGACGACCGCTGGCTTCTACCTCGCCGCCGACGGCTACCTCTCGGCTACTAGGTTTGTTTTCTACTTTTCCCCAAATTGAATCTAGGGTTTATGCTAATTACATTTTTCCGTTACCAGAATTGAAGGGATTTGAGGAAACTGATTGACGGCTTTAAATGAAAACAACTTCATTTTTGAGGAAAAATTACCAATTTGTCGTCTTGTCAATGTGATGAGCATCACTGCAACATGATTGATTCACTTCATATATTTATTCTTTTCTCCCTCAACAAATAAAATAGATTAGGATTATACGGAGTATGGGATTGTTTACATGGAAAATAATGATGTATTGGTGTGTATGCTTCTGTGCAATGCTTTTAATGATAGAAGATAATGGTTGTTTACTGTGTTGGTGTTGCTGGCCTATTGCTAAGTTGGACACGTCTAAACAATATGGGTTCGTTTTCAATAGAAGATAATGATTAATGTGGTTTGTAACTGGGAATTTGTGTGTGGTTTATTTCTTTTGTGAGATTCGCTTGTTTTTTACAAACCTAGGTTTGTAACTCGGAACTTTGTAAGACATGTTTGATTGTGAATGTATAAAATATTACGGTTTGGTTTGTCATTTTATGACTTTGTGGTTGTGTAGGTGACCAAAATTAGATGTTGATTATGAAGGGTTTTGAATTCCCTTTATTTCAACATGTATATTGATTTTTTGTTTTGCCGTGTCCGTGTCCTCCAAAATTTGGAGCGCCGTGTCCCGTGTCCGTGTCGTGTCCGTGTCCGTGTCCGTGTCCGTTTTCGTGTAACCTAGGCGCACAACTGACGGAATTTCCGTCAGTAATCTCTAATAACTGACGGAAATTCTGTCATCAGACCTTCCCCACGTGGCAGCAGAGGTGGCTCAACCAAAAAATTGAAAATTTATGCCTCTGGCGGAAATTCCGCCAGGAGAGTCAAACCGTAATTGACTTTACTGACGAAATTTCCGTCAGGATCATTTAATATAGAAGCTGGAAACAGCAGCTTATGCCCGCCACTATGCTTATTTTTGCATCGTTTCAAATTAACACATTACAAGCAAAACCTGCAAAAACACATACAATCGTTGACCGCCAAGCGGGAATCCATTTTATGTCGACCGCAATTGCGGGAATCAAGAGATGCAACAAAAGAAAACTAAACGAAATTGGACAAACAATGTTTTTTAGATAAAAAGTCGGTCAAATTCGTACAATGTCTTACTAATTAAGCAATGTCTTCTCATACTCCCTACTAAACGACAATACTAACCTAAAGGCTTTAACCTATAGGCGTAATAGGACCACTACCTCCAAACCCATGCTCGTCGTCAACATAGTCCTCCCTACGATATGGAGGGAAACCCGAGCACGTGTTTGGGGGTTGAGATGCCTGGATATCAGCCGAAGCCTTTTGTATTACTGTCATTTGTTCGGCCTGTTGACGAATAGTTTCTTCAAGAGCTAGTCGAGCGGTTCGCTCATCCTTCATTTGGGTGGAAAGCTGAGAAATCAAGCTAGGAGCATAAGAGCAAGATCGTCGAGCACCTTTGTTACAAGGAGGATCATACCACACTTTGCCTCCCTTGTCTCCGGTCCCAAATAGCCTCGACTTACTGTCGAAGCCCTTCATAGCCTTGTAGTACGCCCAGATCTCATTTGGAGACTGTCCAGGTGGCAATGGTTGACTAATCTTTGTAGGCTATCGCACAACCTATGCAAATATAATTTCCCTAAACACAAATTAATATAGCAATAGGGGTCGAACACAAGGAAAAGGGGCGTTGTTAGTGAAATTGTGAACCCCCGCGATAAACGTAACATAAAACGAGTAAAATGCAGCGGAAATTTATGAATTTTAAAACTTTTTAGAGTATAAAGCGGGGGTTCAATAAAACATAACGGAAATAAAGTATGCGGAAATAAAACACAAGTTCAGACAACTACGATTGTCAAAATGGGGAAAATATATCCTACGAATGACAAGACGAAAGGGTGAGTTTAAGCGATAAAATGTGTAACACTACTAGTCCAAGGTACTCGCTAGCTCACACGGCTAAAACCCATAGAATGCATCTTCACAAACCTGTCATTCATGTAAACATGAAAGATACAGTCAGTGGGGAGTAACTCAAGGTTCTCCTAGCCACATTTTGTCAAAATGATCATAATTAAGAACTCAAAGAAGTAGGCATATCAAGCAATCGTAAATGTGCAACTTAGAATAAAGGCAACAAGAGATTATACATGATAGGCATAATGAAATAACATGGTAGAATAGTATTGGGCATACATACATGCATGGGAAAAGAACATCTAGACCATCCATCCACACATTGGCTCGACTCAAGAAGTGTAAGACATATAACATTTAATGTTGGTGTCACATAGGCTACACAAAGTTGTTTTCATTTCAAACAATAGCTAACTTACAAAGCACAATACAAAATTAAGGGTTTTACTAATAGTAGTCTCCTAAGAGTACAAAACTAAAGATTTTACTAATGGTTGTCTCCTGAATGCAATAATAGAGCGTTAATGCATCGTTATATGTACGATGTAGAGATCCCTAGCTAATGATCGAGGGACTAAGTGTTTTACCTTCAAAGATAAATAATATGTATACAATAGTGGTAAAAAGAATTATGAAAAAAAATATATATAATTAGATTCGTGGTAAGAGATGTTATCATTAGAGTATGAATTTCATATAATGTTTACATATTAAAGATGGTACATTTCATAGTATGCTATCTAATGATCGAGACCAAGTGTTTTACCTTCAAAGAAAAATAATAGGTATACAATTGTGGTAAAAAAAATTATGAAAAAAATATAATTAGATTCGTGGTAAGAGATGTTATCATTAGAGTATAGATTTCATATAATGTTTACATATTAAGTCGAGTCACAACAACAACAAGAACTACAACAAGAACAAGAACAACAACAAGAACAACATGGTTATTCAGACGCGGAGTGTTGACGCGTCAGGGTTAACTTATACTGGACCAATTAGTGAAAATGGTGGTGGTGATAGCGAGGATGGTCAAGGTCAAGGTCAAGATGATGTGGAAGCTGTCGTGATTGGGGAACATAAGTGTAAGATATGTAACAAGATTTTTGCATCAGGGCAAGCCCTAGGAGGTCACCAAAGGTCTCACTATGTTCCTGATAATATCTCGTCATCACCGGGTCAAACCAGTTATCAAACGGTCCGGAATGGGAATTCGGAGGTTTTTAATCTTAATGATCCACCAATGATGAATGTTGATAATAATAATGTTGAAGATGATTGGGTGATGTTACTTTCGATTCGAATTAGGTAATTAATCAGTTTGATCAGTAACCTTTAGCTTTAATTAAGTGCATTTTTAGTTTATTTTTAATTTAACTAGGAATTAGGAATTGTCCAATTAAAAAATTAATTGGTCTGTTATTATATGATTGTTTATGTAACAATAGACCGATAATATAGAGGGGATAATTGTACATTTAGTTTAATGATCAACTAGGGTTCATCTACTTTTGAGCCTAATTTGCTTATAAGTTTGTGCAGTCAGTCTTTGGTAGAATAGATAATTTGTCAAAAGTTGTTGGCCCTTTAAATGCACTCAACATACCGTTATAATGCCTGTATATACACGTGTTCCACATATGTTATCACCATTTGTAAACAAAACCATGACAAAAATTTTCAATCAAAATTTTTTTCAAAATGTAAACAAATCTCGAAAATGGCCTAAAATAGCGCAAAACAAAGCCGAAACTCTGTCCAAAATTCGAGTCAAAATCGCGTTTCCACAACCCATTTCAACAGTACACTTCGAGTCAACACTCCTACAACTACACTACAATTGTCTAGGACAAATTTTTCAAAATGTTCATTTTCAAACCTCACACTTAACACAATGGCGTCACGCCCTTTTCTCACAAAGTCGATTCTCTCTTTTTGGGTAAGTGTGCAAAAATGGTCGAACGTGTTTTGATTCATCGTCGGTTCTAATCTTAGTTCAAGATGGTCGGAACTAGCCAAGGAAGTGTCAATGGTCAGCCTGAAGATGGTAATAATCAAATCCTAGCTGCACTCCTTCGTCTCCAGACAAGTCAAAATGAGGCTCATGCTCGCCTCTAAACAATTGAAGGCCGTATCGTCGCGGTAGATGCCAGGCTTCCTCCTACGGACGATCCTAACCCCAATAACCCTCCTCTCTTCGACCAACCGGAAATGGATCCTCCACTAGTTCTTACTGATGCTGAAAAATGCCTCCAATACTTGGAGGAGCAACTCATGTATCTCAAAGGAGATGACATCTACAGGGAAAACAGTCGCAAATATGAAGTTGTGAACTCTCGACTCCCAACAAACTTCAACATGACTGACATCCCGAAGTTTAAGGGGCATGAAAACCCTTTGAACCATATCCGAGCATTCAAGGATTACATGTCTATCAAAGGCATCAAACCCGAGATGTTCTTAAGGATCTTTCCTTCATCTCTCGACACCATACCCAATAAATGGTTTTACTCTCTAGACCACAAGAAAATTGCTATATGGGATGACACTGCGATTGAATTCACCAAGCAATATGCAGATAATGCTGAAATTTAAGTCAACATGCGTACTTTAGAGGTTCTTACCCAAAATGAGAAAGAAGGCTTCACCGACTTCCTAAGTAGGTGGAGGAAGACTAGCACACAACTTGTCGAACGTCCAGATGAAGCTACTTTGGTCGAAAAGTTTGTGGACAATCTAAAGCCTATTTATGCTCACTACCTAAGATACCAGAATATCAAGTCCTTCAAAGACTTAACTGCATTGGGTATCAAGATTGAAGATGACATCAGCAAGGGACTCCTATCCAAAACAGTGGGTCGTGGATATCAAGGCACGACAAGTCGTTCTTACGGCTCTACAAGCAAGACTGACGAGGTCAACCTCGTGGAATCGGCTGTTAAGAAGAACACCCCGCAAAGGAAATTCACCAACATTGGTGATACGTACTCTAATGCACTGAAAAGATTGTCAAAACAAAGTAAAATCCAACCCATAGGACCTACACCTGACCCAGAAAAGAAGTCTAGGTTCTGGGACGGAAATGCCTATTGTGAGTATCATAGGGGCAAGGGGCATGATACGGAGAATTGCTACAAATTGAAGCATGCTCTTCAGAATATGATTGAAGACGGGCGTTTACCCATACCTCCTGGTGGTAAGCCCAATAATACTCAGAATCCTCTTGGAGTTCTGATGATCACAGATGATGAGTCCACCTTGGACTATTCGCATCTCGTTTCCCCATCTGAAGACGAAGTAAACGTTATAGAAAATCAGGGAAATAATGAAGTCAGTAATCGTCGTCCTGAGCGATCCAGAAACGACGATCAGATTCTAGCCGCACTTTCTCATCTTCAAATATGTCAAGACCGGATTTACGCTCGTCTTAATACCTTTGAAAACCGACTTTTGGCATTAGAGGCCGGATTTCCTCTTGCAGGGAATCCCTTTTTACCATCCTCTTGGCAGGATGAAAATAACCCTCCCTACGGGACAAGAAGAAATGTTCGAGGAGGGATCCGCAGAAGACGAATTTGAGACAGAGTCGGAATCGGAGTCAGAGTCGGAGTCTAAGTCTCGAGAAGTCATTAAGGAGTCGTCCCCTGTCGTCATTCCCCATCCCTTTATTTCTTCTAGCATAGTATCACCTAGTAACAGTAGTTTGGGAAATGTCCCAGCAACTGTCCCTTTACCGCCACTGACTGCTGCGCAGATGACCTCTTTGTTTCAGCTATTTTCAAACATTAATATGAATAAATCTGATTCCGCTTACTCCTTGTGTTATTCTGAATTCAATTCTATTTACGATGATGATGAGGATGATCCTGACCCAGACAATGTTGAATTACCTCCCCATATAATAAAAGAAATACTAAAAGAAGGGGAAGGGGCACCAATAATAGAGAACACTAAACCGATCAATGTAGAGACAGACCTAGAACCTCAAGAACTTAGGATAGGGACGACCCTAGACCCAATCGAAAGGGCTAATTTCATCGACAACCTACACGAGTTGAAAGACGTCTTCACTTAGTCTTACAAAGATATGCCCGGGATCGACAGGGACATCGCAGAGCATCGCATTTCAATCAAGCCAGGCTTCAAACCCGTAAAGCATAAATTACGTCGAATGAGGACAGGATGGGCTCTCAAGATAAAAGAAGAAGTCGATAAACAATTCAAAGCCGGATTCATCAAAGTTTCCGAGTACTCGGACTGGGTGGCTAATGTAGTCCCCGTACACAAAAAGGATGGACGAATCCGGGTTTGTGTTGATTTCAGAGACTTGAACAAAGCAAGTCCCAAGGAAGACTTCCCTCTACCTCACATCGACATATTGGTAGATAACACAGCAGACCACGCGCTATTATCCTTCATGGACGGGTATGCAGGTGATGAGGTTCGAGTCGTCACACCTAATCAAACACATTAATATTCTCCAACAAACTAACTACGTAGATAGCAAGTAAGTCGAGGTCGATCCACGAGACGGGCAACTAGCAATAGCGATCTATTCGTCTTGGGTTATGCAAAGCAAGTGTCTAAGGTAACAATTTGTGTTGGAGGTAAAGTCTATAGTCTAAAGCAAAGTAAATAAGCAAGTAAATAAGGATGTAATCAAATAGGGAGAAATACTAGAGTGTCATGGGATCATAGGGGATAATCATGGGTAGAATACATGCAAATACGAATTGGGTAGATTGATTGAGGTCAAGATGAAATAGGGTCGAGGCTTTCGATCTTACGACCCTTAGGTCGGAGAGGGTTAGTTATTACCCGTACACCCAAACCTTCCTACTAGGCTTAAACACGGTCTAACCCATATCGAGGCAATACGATCTTACGAGAAGGGTTGAATAGTGTCCTTGATATAGGCTAATCGCACACCTATACAAAGATACCCTAGGCACAACAAATTAATGTAGTATATAGGGGTCGAATTCCACAGAGAAAACGGCTATTATTAAGTGAATCGAAAGATGCTTTTCTATCAAGGTATTATCGATTGAATTGTTGGTTGATTCGTAATGACTAATTAACAATAATAAAAGGGAGTCTAAGGGAATTGATCCACACATGCTTTTTAGATATAATGAAACATATTA
>JAGPOY010001946.1:0-15867 GCA_018983105.1 Silene uniflora
TCGCTAATGTTCTTAGCGATTTACCGATTTGATCCACGTGGACACTATGTCCCAAATTATTTGTAATTAAGCACTAATTACCCAATTAATTGGGTAATTAACACTAATTACCCAAAAAATTCTCCGGCGCATTTTTCCTCCCAAGTACCAAAAATCATTCTAAGAAATATGGACCTATCAAGGAGCTCTATGAACACAATAATGGTGCACCTGTTTACAGAGAGACGAGCTTTATCGAGTACATCAAAACATTTCCAAGAAGGGGTCCTTGTGGTTATAAAACCCTTTCTAAATTCTGGGTTTAAGTTTCATGTTTCGTCCTATGTTCACGTACATCAGGCTCTCGGTGATTAGGTCTGTGTTATTGTAACTTGTAAGCCTTTAATAAGTTGGAAAACCACGTATTTTACTTACATATGCAACGTTGTACTAAAACAAGACTACACCTTACATCATAATCAGAGATTTGTAAACGGTGTCAAAACTCTCGATTAATAAAAACTCGTGTTTCATTTGATGTTATTTAACATAATCGTGTTTCATTTGATGTTATTTAACACGAACTTGTCTATGCATTGTAAGACCTTGCTATGATAGGGTAATGAAAGAGGTAGCTTGTGTAGACCTTGCTACCATAGGGTAATGTAAAAGCTAAAACGTCGTGAGAACTCAATCAGTGGTGGAGCTAGGATTCAAAGTGCAGAGGATAGAACGTGGCTAAAGTCTTCAAAGTTCTATAGGGTGAATCATTAATACAATAGAGGACGACAACAACCCTTTCGTAATTTAGCTCACTCTTAGTTTCAGACTTTCAGTTGAAAGGAATAGGGTCTACCTTGGAAAAAATAATCGGAAAAGTCAAACCGTTAACTAATAAATCATACTTTTCATTGTTAAGAGGGCGGTAGCCCTTAGTAGCCCCCTCGCTCCACCACTGGATTAAACGGTTCAGTCTATCGAAACAACATAAACCCTAACTCTTCCGTATCGAAAGTGATAATCCCATTCCAAATTCAGACTCTATATTTATCAAAAGATGCTAACTTTTATAACCCAAATGCTAAATTATCATAATAGTAGCATAACACAAGCAACCAACTACCATTAACTATAAATTAATCAGGAATCAGGATCCATTGGGGTAACATAAACATGAGCCAAATGTAGTAGAGGCGGCAAATCGGCAATCCTTGATCCGACTCGAAAACACAATACAAATTCGACACGAAATGGGATGAAATGCTTAAATTTGGCCTAGATGTATCCAAATGCTTAAATTTGGCCCAAATGTATTGATCCACGGACATTTGCTCTGACATACAAATATGGGGGCCACTTCCACACTTTCTCTAGGCTAAATTCTTGGGCTCAATTCATCCCGTAAGTCTCTCTTAAGATGGATATATCCGTCTTAAAAATACACATGTGTCTTGTTCATTTCATACTAGTCTGATCCCGCGCAATATATGCGCGGTATATATAGCATTTTTACTTTTTATTGTATTATATTACTTATAGCTCACGAATTTTTGTATTCCAGATTTTCAAGCTTCTAGCTCATAATTCCATTTTGATTTGAGGAAACAAATTTTATATGAGAAACTAATCAAGACAATTGAAGTCGTAAAACACGTGGTTTAAGAAAATATTTCTGTAGAACTCAAAGTTGTTGATTTCACTTTATAAATTTTCTTAACTTTGGTCAATTGTGAATTAATCCGATCCCCATAACTTACAAATGTAGTGATAAGCCCCATAACTTTGATAAAACGTGAGATTTAACCCTGTTTTTTTTTTCAACCAAAATCGCACGAAAAAATTTAACTTTTTTCGTTTACTTAATTTATAAGCATATAATAAAACTTATTATAAATTTAAAAATTGTGTATGCAATTTATTAACATTTTGGGAAAAAAATATTTGAATGAATTACACAAAATTGAAAATTGGTAAATGTAATCAATTATATTAAAGTTAGTAAAAAATATTAAATATATTCTAAAAATTATGTTAATAAATAAAACAAATACTTTCAAAATATTTATAATTATTTAGTGTATAATAATGAGCTTATATATAAATTTATTTAGTCATTTAATTATATAATTTAAGTTAAATAAAAAAATTGGGTTGAATCTCATTTTTTGTCAAAGTTATGGGGCTTAATCACTACATTTGTAAGTTATGGGGTTTAATTTTACAATTAGGCAAAGTTAAGGGGGCTAATCACCACTTCGCGATTGTTTAATGAATGTTTTTGGTCACGAAAATAATAATACCGGTTTTGTTTTTGTTTTATACAAATTAAGTATTCGTCGAGTCATTTTGCTAATCAATAGTATTAAGGGAGTATTTATAATTTTTATTTTTATAGTTTTTACCAATTTTGATGAAAAGATTATATTTAATGAAGGGAGAATAATTTAAGGAATGAAAAACTCATTTATTTCCTTATTTAAGAAAGTGTAATTTGGAGGGAAAACTTCTCAAATTTTTTATTCTTTTAGTATAAAAGGGGATTTTCCAGGACAAATTTGAAGACACTGTTTCTTGTTAGAGGACGAATATTAATTTTCCAGGATGATTCTCCACATATTTAGTATTGAATTGTATAAGCTTTATGTTTAAAATTTTGATTTTGATTTTTTATTATACTGTATATTATTGTAAGGAGAAATATTCTCCAAATATTTCCATTATTGTAAGGAGGAATATTCACACGGGATAATATTATATTCTCCATAGGTTATAATGATTGAATTGATTTGTTTTATAAATAAAAATCTCCCATAATAATACTGTGATTTGAGTAAATATTTGATGCCAATTTGAGGCCGGAATATTTGGGAATATTTGAGGCCAATTTGAAGCCCGAATATTTTAATAAAAATCTCCATCAATCAATGCGGATTATTATCAGACGGAGCCCAATTTGAGGCCCGAATATTTGAGGCCCGTGTAGTTAGGCGGGAAAATTATCAAAATCTCTTATTCTTTTAGTTTTAAGGGGGGTGGGCATACTTAACCCGTCTTAAGCTTAAAACGGACTGACAAAGATATCCGTCTCAAATAGGAATTTGTGTAATTCAATGAGCCCGTGGAATTGTGGAAATACTACTGCCCTAAATTTAAGTCAAATACGACCCTCTCGTTCTAACATGACACAATTTAATCTGATCGAAATTGAGCGACCCATGGCATGATTCATTTCCTTCTATGACATGTCTAACACATATCTAACGGGTAAGCGTGGGACGGTCTCTCAGAAAACCGTTTCAAAAAAAAAAAAATCCTAAAGTCAAGACTCATGCCCAAATCCAAATGACTTTGATCCATATTTGAGTATTTTGACCCAAATTCTAGGCACCTTAAAATATGAAGAGGCCCAAATGCACACATTTTTGACTCAATTTCTGACCATCATCATCATTCATCACTGCATTTCATCCCATTACTCAAAATTCATAAAATTCTCATGAAGGGTATGTTAAAGTTCAATGCTTTAAACGATTTGGTAAGTTAATTTTTCTGAGATTTTGTTATATTCCTGTCGTCCCGATCATTTGTTTACCTTTGATTTAAATACCCCTCACGACGGATATAAAAAGGTAAATAAATGATTGATATGGAGCAAAATTGTTGATTTGTTCTGAATTGAATGTTGTTACAGAAATATTTAATGGGTATGAGAGGATTTTCTGCATTAGCTGGGAAAAGTAAAGGGTTACAAATTCCTGGGGTTAAGGATATTATTGCTGTTGCTTCTGGTAAAGGAGGTGTTGGCAAGTCCACTACTGCTGGTATTTCCTTTCTTTTTCTTCGACTTTTCGACAACGACAACATTATCCCAGTGCCTCAATGACTCCCGCAAATTGTGGGGTAAGGGGGGTCGGATGTACGCAGCCTTAGAATTGTCTTAGCAACACAAATAGGCTGGTATTCCTTTATTAAACTTCAGCTTTATTTTCAAATTTTTAGTTGGGTTTGATCAAGGGTTAATTTAGTGAAATTTTGATGATTTTGTTTATGCTGTATATGATGATTGATTCAAAAATTTCTAAAAGATGCAATCTTTGTTATATTGGGTTTGAAACCTTTATGTATTACTGGACATATGTCACTATATACACAAGCGTAGTTTGTGGGAGGCGGGAGCCATTGAGGCGATGGGGTAATGTTTTGTTGTTCATGTTGTATACGCGGTCTTAATTTAGTCCATGTTGCTCCTTTTGTACATGATGATTGATTAGAATTTTAGAAAGTAACTAAAAATGCAGTCTTTGTTGTTAATAATGGTGATATGCGCAGATGGCTCAATTTTCCTTTTGCTGAATATAAATGCAAAGTTTGTTCATTTCGAGGGTTTCTACTTGGTTATTAGAATGGTGAAGTATTGAGTGGAAATAGCATAACTAGCCATGTAATTCTTGAATTCGCATTCCTCTTTCGTGAACAGTTGGAATGCTGAGTGAGATGTTTTCGTTGTGAGTTTTTAGTTGCTTGTTATTTGTATTCACTCAGAATCCTTGTGGGTGTATTCCCATGGGCTTAGTGGTGGACAGGTGGTGTGTTATAGTTTTTTTCCGACATACATCGATGTTTTGGGATGTTATTTTGTTTTTCTGAATAGATGAGTGTCATGAAATGAAGCAGGTAGATTTCAAATATTTCTGTATTGACATTTTCTGAATTATGTGATGTGTTAAGGCACTAAGAGGCTGTATTGTTTAAACCAACCATTCTGATGTATAAATGTATTTGGTTATGGAGTAAAAAGCATCCAGAGTCTTGAACTTTCATAGTTTCATGCTGCCTCACGAATGTATGTTTACGAAATCTTTGTATTTGCAGTTAATTTGGCTGCTGCCCTTGCAAAAAGGTATCAACTTGCTATTGGTTTACTTGATGCTGATGTTTATGGACCTTCTATCCCGACAATGATGAAGATTAGTGGAAAGCCAGATGTAAATGAAGGTGAGTATTTGTTTTGGATGATGATACTCGGTTATTCAAAATACAATGGGATCTGTTTGTCAGAGATAAAAAGGGGCAGGGAAGTGTTGCTGTTAGTTGTATATATTAATCCTTATATTGTACATCGTTGATCAATGCGATGCTAGTGTATTGTTACAACATCTTTCTAGACTTGCCCGTCAATGCTTAACTTAGTTAAAGCATATGGGTTTCCATCCTTTTTATTTTCCCATTTGGATTTATACCTTTGGTTCTTCTTGACTTTTTAGACTTGAAGATGATACCAAAGGAAAATTATGGAGTCAAGTGCATGTCAATGGGATTGCTTGTAGAGAAGGATCAACCTATTGTCTGGAGAGGCCCCATGGTAAATCTAGTTAAAGACATTTGGTTTGAGATTTGAGTAAATTTGCATTGCCACACCAGTTTTCATCTCGGTTTAACTCTAGTTTTTCAGGTAATGAGTGCTCTTGAGAAAATGGCAAAAGGAGTCGAGTGGGGGAAGCTGGATATTCTTGTAGTTGACATGCCACCTGGAACCGGTGATGCTCAGCTGACTATTTCTCAGCGGCTGCAGCTATCAGGTACATTCGTTATCTCACATCATTTAGGATTGCTACTACTAAGTCTTTGAGATCTATTATTAACTTGTAAAGTAGATTAATTTAATTATTTCCACGTGGACCCTTCAGCGAAAAAGTAACCCAAACTGGCACCTAATTTCCTTAATGCTCCTAGTCCTTCATGTCTCGCCCTTTTAAGTTTTGTTTGATTAATGCTCGGAGTTCATACTATCATCTATTTGGTCGTATTTTGATCAATCTGAGAGATCATTAAGGTATCGAAAGATGTATTTAATGGTTCATTGCCTTTTCTCTCAATTACTATACAAATGTAACTATTGTTTAAGTGGATATGGTCTCTTTCTAATTGTTTTACCATATAAAGACAGATCTTATTTCTATTGGGAAGGGAATCTGTCCCTGATATCTTAAAAAAGAAAAAAAAATTGTTTAGTACATTAACCATCACTTGCCCGCCCGTGTTGACCTGTGGTTAGATGTAATTTGTTTGAACGTAGATCGATGGTTCGAATCTCAGACCCGCTAATTTTCTCAAAGATCGGCACTGCCAGTCTGCCAGTAGAGTGTGTCCGATTTCTATGCAGTGTTATTTGTTGTCTTTTGTCTACGAGAATAAACTTAATATTGGAATTTTATATTGGAAGGTGCTATAATTGTTTCTACTCCACAAGATATTGCATTACTAGATGCTCGAAGAGGGGCTCTCATGTTCTCTAAAGTCAATGTTCCGGTATGATTAATTTCTTACAAATTTATTCAATTTCTTCAAGCAACATATTCACATATCCATTTCACGTGAGGAATATGATTTCAATAAAGGCACTGAAAAACTTATCTTACAGCCACCCGCTCAGGATACTTTCCTGTTAATATTTTCCTGTTATTGGTAACATAATTTATAGAAAATTGTTATTCAGATACCTTTATACTCCGTATTGATTATAAGAGAGAAATACGGGAATGTGAATGTGATTATACTAGAGTTGCTGAACCGCTAAACATAAGGGGGCCTTGAATTTCATGCATGAAAAAACTTACCTTCTTGGACTCTGCCCGCTCATGATAAACTGTTGATATGCTCTGAGAAGATTACTCTTGTAGTTACCTTACCTGATTATGGCATGTTTAGAACATCCTTTTGATCTGTTTTTTTGTTTCACAGATTGTTGGAATCATAGAAAACATGAGCTGCTTTAAATGTCCACATTGTGATGAACCTTCGTATATTTTCGGGGAAGGAGGAGCAAGGAGGACTGCAGAAGAGTTGTCCCTCGATTATCTTGGTGATGTAAGTTTTTTATATTTATCTTCACGGTGTGCATTATTTCGAAAAAGATAGTTACTACTGAATCCTGGTACTCTGGTTCTTACACTTTTTCCTGCATACTGAAAGCTATGTTTCTTTGCCTTTTCACTTTTGGGCTGTATCCCTGTTGGAAACAACATTCCATTCAAAGATATGAATATCGAATCTCTGCCCGACCTTTTTCACTCTTTAACACTTCTCAAGTAGAAGAACCAAATAGGGACGCCTGCATGGGAGAAATAGAGATAGAAACCTTTCGTATTATTCCTCAAACATCTATTCTGTTACTCGTATTTGAATATTATGGTAATTTTAGGACAACAGGACAATTATTAACTTTATCTGGTTCTGATGAGCTATATTATGTTTCACCATTTAACTCGTTCAATTACGTTTTACTTTGCAGATACCAATTGAGATGAAGAATAGGAGTTGTTGTGATGAAGGCATCCCAATAGTTATATCATCACCGGAATCGGCTAGTGCCATAGGATACACCAATATCGCTCAGAAGGTCATCACTAAACTTGAGGAACTCGCGCAAAAGCAATTCCATCCTGAGATTTCACTTTGATTATGACTCGATTTCTAGGAATCAAGTGTATCATGAGCACCGACATTGACATTGATGGTAGAACTTTAGAATCCAGTGTAGTCTCTGTTAAGTTTTGATGTATTACTCCATGTTTCTGAATTTTTGAATGTAGAATTCCAAAATTACCAAAAAATTTGTTGTATTCTCAAATCTCAATGTATTCCATGACAGAATGTTCAAGTTTTTAATGGAGAAGTTATTCGTTTGTTTTGCGACAAAAATTCGATTTTCTTCTTGTCCTGCTAATCTGCTGTGATATTATGAGTCAGAGTATTCACCAAATTGGAAGGAAGAGATGAAAACAATACTAGCATCACTGTTCTAATATAGAGTTGAAAAACGGAAACAGAACCCTGCATGTTAAGTCGGAAGTGTTCCGTGTGTTTGAAAATGGTAAGTGACTTAAATGAAGAAGGCTAACAGCTCCTTGTGAATTTACATAACTTGAGACGCGACATGCCAAGATAGCACTATATGGAAATACTGTGTCAAGATCGAATTTGCAACAGGAATTTAAAGTTTTAAACTGAAGTAGTATTCAGTCATGAGACTTGAAGGAGCAAAATAATGCCAGGATTCTTACTGCCTGCAACGGCTATGAGAGTGGTTTTCCAGGACGGTGCAAGCTGAAAGGTTCACTAGCTCAAGTCTCTTTTCTGTAATTGAACCATCAAAAATGGAACCTGCAAGGATATGCAGGTTTTGAAGACTTTAGTATAGCGGGGATGTTAACCTGCTGAGATTGAGACTTGACAGCTGCAATACATGTTCGAGAAGTACTGTATCCGTACAGCAGAGTCTTCTGGTGAAATTATAGCGGCAGTGAATCTGTGGCTCCCGCCAATGGGATCAAATTATGCACAAATGTAGACATTTCAAAAACTTCAGTATCCCTTTACTGTGTTTCAGCAATCAGTAGGTTTACTTTCCAAACAAAAAAAATTACCAGTACCGACTTTCTACAGTGGCGTTTTCTGCTCAGTATTAAGTATCACATACTCATAGAACATAACTTGCTATCCACACATTCCACTTCAAACAACTAAAAGAAACTCGGAGCATAAGAGTTGCACAGAATCACAGATATGATAAAAGACATGCATAGCTTGTACAAAGTGAACAAATAAAGTAACCAGAAGAGTTGGAAACGGAAACACTTCACGGATGTCTACATACAGGCATATGGCTAACGTAGTTAAATGATGTTTTTGGTGTAAACATGTGATAAGGGATGTCTGCACACAAAGTTTCAAATGCATTGAGAGGAAACTAGTTTATGAAGACTTAAGAGAATGAACTAAATGCAACTTTCAAATAGAGAAGCAACTACGGAGTACGAGTTGATTTCAATTGTTGCAGAGAAGCCTAAATATGGCAATGAAAGTATGAAACAGTGTTGTACTGAGAATCAGAAACTACATAAAAGTTATGGGGTCCGAGAACCCTTTCACAAGAAGCAACAGACTGAAACACAGAGATACGCAGCTAAAGCACAACATTTCATAAAGGCTTTGGAAAAGAGCAAACGATCAGGAAATGAATACAATGCACTTGCGTGTTGCCTGTAAACACAACTCATCAATATATCAATCTGATCCAGAGAAGTACATATCCAGCTTTTCAAATATTCGAGCAATAGTCTAACAAAATATTGAAATGTCTACATTCATGTGTTTGCGAACATAAATACATCATCCTGGAGTCCCCAATACTCACTCTAAAGGCTTCATAATGTCCCTGTAGAACTTTCGCTGAAAGCATCAAAGTTCTCAGTTGGGCAACTGCAAATAGTTTAGTGAGTGATTTGGATGTACTCCATCATATTTTGGAGTCAAAGATTACAGAGTATTTGGCTTCATTGATGATGGAAAATATATCAAATCTCGCAGGAAGGAAATATAACTGATTACCTGAAAATGCATGGCTTCAATGCTTTGGACGGAAACTTCCACAACGACAAAAAAACGCAGTCCGTATAAGATTTCTTCCTTTATTACTCCGTACTTGATATCAAGCGAGAACTTTGTAAAACGCACACACATACAGAAGACGAAAATCGTTAAGGGAACACAAATAAAGCCAAATCCAGAGCTTCCCTCACTCCTTAGTCCTTGGCTCCTTGAACCTTTATCAGTAGATTTCTTACTCTTTGAATGATAGTGACCAACTTGTATTCTGTTCTTGCTGAGCCAGAAACATCAACATAGAAAAACGAATGCAACTGACATTGCGAAACTTAGCATGGTACGAGTTGCCTTTGACTTCTTTCACAGTCGCGGAACCAATGAGAATACAGAGTAAGAAGATGTTACTTCGAAAGAACTGTCAGTCACTCCAAGCATTCTAGTAAAAATCATCTATCCTTAAATTGTGATGGCGCCACCACTCACGACATCCCTCACAAACATCATTTTCATCAGATTCAGCTCCCCTATATACTTCCAACCTACCAGCATTAGCCAAAAGCCAAGACACCCCATCTTTCCATTAGCCATAGCTACCACTTTTGCGACAATAAGGTCTCCAACTCACCCAAGTAGAAAATCTATAGATACAGTATATGATAACATCCTACTGAACGCCGGCACGCGATTACCTAAATTGCCTACGCTATAAAGTTTAACAGTTCGTTCCTCTTGTACCTCAACAAAAGTCAAGATTCTCACTGAAGCTTGATAACTATAGCTAACAGACCATGAGAAACAAAATCAAGGCGGAAAACATGTACAAAGAAGAAAATATAGCCTAATCATCAAGTTCTGTTCTCGTCATAACAAGTTCACTAATTATTACAGTAAACAATCACAAATGACCTGAAGTTTAGCACTATATGAGGTGTCTTCAATGTGTTACAGACTAGAGACACACAAAAACGCCGATGAGGACATTCTGAATGAAAAAATACTATCACTTCTGCCAGTGAACCCTGTAAAATTCTACTTGATCTGTTGCAGACAAGTATTCCTAAGCCGAAAACAGCAAGAAACCAGACAATTTCTCAGAGAACCACTTTCGGCTATCAGAGTACAGTAGTAGCCTAGAGACTGCCAAGGAAGGCCAGTCTGTGTTCTTACTTCTTACTGAGGGAAGGAGAAACTACAGCAGGGCGATAAATTTAGCAAAGCAATGTAATACAAGTATACAACCAACACCTAGTCAATGTAGTTATGTAGGAGTAGCTTTAAAGATTACTCGAATGTTACTTTGAGTGAGCTTTTAATATTCATCCTGTAAATCCGATTACTACCCCACATTATCAAACAATAACAGCGAACAACAAAGAACGGAAAACAGAAATTATCGCCTTACATCAATATCAATTTGATAGAGGATAAAGCCTCTGAACATTATTCATCCTGCAAATGGCCATTAAGCATTCATTCACATACATGAAGCAACATTGCAGTCGAAATACCATATTTTAACAAATTGAAACAACAAATGAAGATGAACGGAAAGATTATAACAAATAGATCAGAGTCATTCATGTATGGATCTCATACCAAGCTGAAATAACTGGAAAATAGATCGAAATCATTGATGTAATCTCATACAAAACGGAAAATAGATTGAACTCATTAATGTAATTCCAGATCAATTAAGAAGCAGAGAAATGAAACCTAAAATTCTCATCTTCATTAACTCGAAAATTAATACTCATACTCAATTAAAGACTAAACAGAAGATCTAAATCTAAGATTTCGACTAAAATCAAAAATTAAAATCGCTAAAACTGGTATTGGTATGGGCGCTAAATCTCAACTTTACACCCAAATCTAAAAAAACATCATCAACATTTATACATTCATCTCAAACAACTACCCTTAATCAATTCATCATCAAACTACAAACCCTAGAATTCAACTCAACTCAATTCAATTACTTCCAATTCAATCAATTACCACCTCACTTCTTCCCCCTTGTCGGCATTGACCTCTGAGTCGGTGGCTTCCTCCCAGTCTTCTTCACCTCCACCGGTGCCGCCTTCTTTGCTGGTTCCGTCTTCTTCGCTGCTGCCTTCTTTGCTGCCGGTTTCGCCGCCGCCTTAGTCTTCGCCGCAGGTTTAGCAGCCGCCTTAGTCTTCGCCGCTGGTTTGGCAGCCGCCTTAGTCTTCGCCGCAGGTTTGGCCGCCGCCTTAGTCTTAGCCGCTGGTTTAGCCGCCGCCTTCTTAGCAGCTGGAGTAGATTTCGCAGTTGTTTTCGCAACCTTAGCCGGCTTTTCCTTCACAGCAGTGGCTGCCTTTCTCTTAGTGCCGGTAGCTTTTGCCTTTGCCGGAGCAGCAGCAGTTTTAGCAGCCGGTTTCGCTTTCGCCTTCGCTTTAGGCTTAGCAGCTTCAGCTTTCGGCTTAGCAGCGGCGGCGGTTTTCGCTTTCGGCTTCGCCTTCGACTTAGTTGAAGCAGCAGCAGGCTTGGCTTTCGATTTCGCAGCAGTAGACTTCGCTTTCGGCTTCGCAGCGGCGGTGGTGGTGGTTTTCGGTTTCGAAGCCGAAGCAGAAGGAAGCTTATACGAAGCTTTGACCTTAACAAGACGCTCAGAAGCAACAAATTTCTTTAACTGGACTAAAAGAATCTTCCGGAAGTTTCCTGGAAGATTCGTCTCCTTCTCTTCGATGAATTTCTGGATCGCTTGCTGACTTGAACCGTTTCTCTCCTTCAATGTCGTTATCGCGTCGGTTATCATCTGCATTTCCGCCATTAAAACAACATAATCAGCTTCAATCTCGATAAAAACACACAAATTCAGACAAAAAATAAAGAAATCGGAGAAATCGGAAACAATGTAGAATGTATAAAGTATAGTACCTCAAAGTAAGGAGGATGAGCAGGAGGATTACGAGCTTTCTTCGGTTTCGCTGCTTTCGCTTTCGCTTTCGATTTCGATTCCTTCGTCTTCTTCGTAACTTCTGGAGCAGCATTCTCCGCCGGAGTAGTTTCTGTCGCCGGAGTAGCAACAGTTTCTTGCTCAGTCGCCGGGATTACTTCTTCGTTGGCCGCCATTTCCGAAAAACTAGGGTTAGGTTGAGAAAGACTGTCGGAAAAAAACAATTGATTTGGGGATTTTCTTGAGAGAATTTTTGGTGTGGAAGAAATGTTCTACTACAGGAGGTTTATATAGTGTAAGAAATGTACGTAAGAGGAATGAAAACGGAGCGCTGTGATTGGTTGAAATTATGAGTACACGGATCGTGGCCTGGATTTGAAAATGATATAATCTTGACCGTTAGATTAAAAAGTTATCAACGGCTGAGGATGTAAGATGAGGGTAAGGGAAGGATTGAGGAGGAGTGGTGTAAGGAGGTGTTGTAATGAGATTTTTTAGAAGGTGGTTTCATATGTGTTTCTTGGGTTGATTGATGTTGGAATAATTTGAGTTTGGGTTCGTATTTTTTTATGTGGTTTCGTGTTTTGGGTTCGGGATTACGTAAGGTTTCTGGGGATGGGTTGGTTGCCAGGTGAGGTGGAGTAGAGTGGGAGATATTGGGGTCGGAAGTGACGGTGGTCCTGTTTAGGGTTTTAAGTGAGTTTGTGATGGTTTGAAGGAGATGTGGGAGTGTGGGGTGGTTTTTTGTGGGTGTTTGGGGTTGGATATGATTGTAGGGGTATTTGGGAAAGCGATGGATCGGGAATCGTGAAATTCGGGTGAGAATTGAATATCAGGATTGTAGTTTAAATGCAAGCGAAGATGAACAAGTGGTATAAGTGTGCTTGGTAGTGGGTTGTTTTGCTTCTAACGTCCTATTAACTGTTGTTCGCACAAAACGACAAAGTAACAAACCTAGTAATCTCAATCTTAATAACCTTTAACGGTTGGTTTCTGAGAATAACAGTTTATTTTTGTCGTCACTATTAAATGGTAAAAGTGGTATATTTCCATTTCCAGCATTTATGAGATAAATGTAGCCATGTATTATCTATATAGTAGTAAAACGTGTATTGATTGCCTATAATTCCTCATACTTATAACGCCGTAACAAAATTTGAATATGTCAATTTTGGCATGCTATATTTATTAATGTTCACCGAATAGATATTGATCATGTTTTCGTAATAAAGCCCTTGAATATGCTTCAACATATCAAATGTTGTAAGATTGGCTAGCACCATTTGGTACACGTGTTTTTAATAGTTTTCTTGTTTGCTTAAGGTTGCGCTGAAAAATTGGTAGTTGCATGCACCACTTGCATTAGAGTTATAACTTAATCGAAATAATATAAGTTATTAGTGTAAATGAACGTTCATTCAGACCACAATCATATGCAAAGCATTTGAATTGAACTTAAAGTATGATCCTAAATACTTTTAAACAAATATTTCTTAGGCATCAAAGATTAATACTTGTAGACAATATTTCTCTTAGGCATCAAAGAGTGACCATCGAAAATGAATTATCTCTACAATTTGCTTGTTACCCACTTGCGCAAATCCAAACCCACACAAGGACAACACAATATAGTAAAGAAGAACTTTACCATCGATAGAAGTTATACTAGAAAATGCATTTACTTTGTAAGAAATTTGATTAAAAAGTCTATGATAAACAATTTCATGAGGGCAATATATCTAGAAGCGACCATAAAAGATGACCATGATTCACCTCCATGCCCGCAAACGATAACAGAGAACCAACCGAGTTATTGGAAAAGGACAGGTGAGAAAACCTCACTTATTATAGGAGAAACAGCCACAATGAGAGAAACATCTATCAAGTAACAAATAAATCAGCAGGTTGACTAATGACCTTTACGAGTCGATTAGAGACTATCATAAACGTCCACAAAACGTTGCTTAACAAGTTTAAGGAACATCCAGATTAGGGCGAGAGACACACGTATAAGTGAGTATGACGTATCACCCATTCAAAATTTGCATAAACGATAGCAGAGAAATAATAATAAGGTCATAATAACTTTATTATGTTTTATATGAGTCACATGAATAGATCAAGTCAAGCCTAACTACCCTCAACTACTTGTCACCGATAAAATGATCTAAACTAAACGCACTCAATACCAATTGTTACGAATTTATCTTATGACAAAAAGGTCTAAAGCTACTTGTGGGACAATCGATCATAATTAACGTTTGGGCACTTTATGTATGAGCAAATTCATGCCCCTTGGTGTCGAATCTTCCCGTCGTCGTATGGGCTATCCAAGCATGTACCAAAAGCATCATGACTAACTCGATAAATTTAAAAGTGAATGTCCAATAAGAGACAATCTTGAATCGCTGCAAAGTTATATTTTCCTTCAAAATGAGTGCGAAACGATTAGAGAACACATCTGATGCATCACCATGAAAGCTAGTAAGGAAAAAGCTTGGATATAATCATGGTTGTATTCTCAAAAAAACACGATCTACTTGACGGTTCATTGAAGAGAGTAAGACTTAGGTAGTCGCTCAAACATGTG
The DNA here is from genome assembly GCA_018983105.1 of Silene uniflora. Lineage (NCBI taxonomy): Eukaryota > Viridiplantae > Streptophyta > Magnoliopsida > Caryophyllales > Caryophyllaceae > Silene > Silene uniflora. Next base: position 14,871 of record JAGPOY010001946.1, read on the forward strand.
TCCAGGTTAGGGGCGCAATGGCTACATCATAGGGTTTACAAGCTTCTTTAAAAATTTGAAACTCTGAATAAACTCAAGCTCAAGCTGAGCTCGATTTAATCATTATTTTCATTATTTTGTTTTACTTTCAAAATAAAAATAAAAAAAATATGTTTGAAACTAAAAAACAATTACAAAACATTTACCAATTATAATAAAAATTGTTGGAAAATACTAACATATAGGGTAATAAAAAGGATAAGCCGAGCTTTTGATTCGAGTTCTATAAAACTCGGAGTTGTCCCGTATTTGCTTATCCTCAGCTTGAAATCTGTTTTAACTGATTTCGACTCGAGTTTTGACTGAGTTGCTTTTGAAGCCGCTACGAGTCGCCTGAGATCATTTACAACTCTAGGACTTCTTAATGTGTCACAACCAAATTCGACTTGGTCCTTCTTTTTGTCTTGCATTATTTTTTTTCGATAATCTTTGTGTAACTCAAAGTAAACTGCTTAAATTATACAAATGTGTGTTGCGTAACAATTAGAAGCTGACAAGTCTGACTTGACCCTGAATCAGAACAAACTCAACCCGAAAATGTTGCAAACCAAATAGATGATGACCCCGATTAGGGCCGAAACGAAACTGCTCCGGGTGTAATTACGATGGTAATTAGGGGAGCAAGTTTGTTGTACACGTAAGCTCGTAAGATGTCGGATGGAAGCTACCAACCCTTGAATCTTCCTGCAAGATGAACAAACGGAGGGCACGGCTTGGGGCCGTGCGAACTCACTCCGACGCTCAAGTTAGTGACTTAGAGATAAGTGTAACTTAGGAGAGATAAGGGAGTAAATACCAAAATGATGATATGTTGTGATTTCTGATTGTTGGATTTGGTTGAGATGTTGGGATCCCCTTCATGTTGAGAATGAAGGAGTATTTATAGACTTCCCCTTTTGTCCTGTAGTGGCCAAGTGGATGCAGCTAGTGGCCAAGTAGACGTAGTAGTGGAATGTCT
>JAGPOY010001947.1:0-21619 GCA_018983105.1 Silene uniflora
TGAAAATTTAATTAAACTACTATATAAAATTAACGAAAATTGAAAAAAAAAATATATGTAGAACGATTATAGGTTAACCGGTAACCGAACCGCAAATAACCGTTTAAAGTGGTTAACCGAACCGTTTATAACCGTTACAAACGGTGCGGTTTAGGTTCGGTGTTTTGCCAAACCGAACCGTGTCCGAACCGAATTAAACATGCGGTTCGGTTCACCGAACCGCGAATGAACACCCCTAGTGAATGGGAGGGAGTACATTACACATTGTTAAACACAACTTCTTTTCCGACTCTCTTTATAATTAACTTATGTCTCCAAACCCCAAGACGGTTTCCTCTACTACCTCAAATTACCATTTTCCATGTCGGAAAAACTAATTATTGTTGTTGGTAACCAAAAAAGTGTGTGAATACCAAGCACATTACTTTTAGTTAAGCCAATAACAATGTCCTAATAGTTAGTTAATAGCTTCTCTAATCTCTAGTAAAGAGCTTATATATAATCAATCGATCCAAGAAATTAGAAGTAAATCTATTGGAAGATTATAAACATTTGAGTAATGAGGCATGCAATTGCCTTTAAACACATATGTATAACCTATGTGATTGGATGCCTTGATTCCAACGATCCCACCTCAAAGGTTACAATTTATATAAAAAATGAAACACAAATTATACTACAAATCGGTCCTATGGTACTGTATAACAATTAGAAAAAGTGATCATTTTTTTGATAAATGATGATACTTTACACATTTCAACATAAACTGGTCACTATTAATCATAAAATGATCATTTTTTCTTTGTTTCATCATATAATGGTCGCACACAATAACTATTGAATTTTGTATCCAAATCTAGGTACTAGTGGATACTACATTTATTAAAATCACTAAGATTTTTTTGTCTTAATGTTCTTTTTTTATAACAAAAAAGTTTTTTTAAAAGAGGTAGATGGTAAAGAAAGGGATACCCACTAGCTAAATGAGGCGGATTTATAATATTTATGAATTTTAATATAATAAAGTTAGAAAAAATAAATAAAAAGAGTTATGGAGGAGTTGGCCTCCACTAAAAAATGAAGAAGAGAGAAGACATGATTATTAAGTATAGGAAATGGGGACACCAAACATAATGCTTCCAAGGTCCAAGCCATGAAAATCTATGCTCCTTTTCATTTTTTAGGCGTGTAAAGAAAGAGCTCCACTTAGATTAGACTTATATCTCCCATCATTGGTGCCCTTGTAGAGTAACTTGGAGCATTAAACTATGGAACTTGTTATACCTTCAATTATTGGTGTAAAACTGTAAATGGAATACTAATAACCTCAACAATATGTACATGGTAGTTGATGAAAATATTTATACTAATTTGTCACACCATTAGTGTGTGCTTGTGACATTGGGGTTCACATCATCGATTCTTTAAATATAACGTTCTTTTGTAGTATGAAATCATATGTTTCTATCAATAGAGAAATATAAGGTATTGATGCAAAAATAGCATCAATCATTTAAGTTCAAACTAGAGTATAACAGACATGAAATGTGAAAGATATAACGAATTTCCTTTTATATCGACATTATTCTACTACCTCTAATTTCAACTTTCAATAAAAAGCAAAGATGTGGTATTGCCTAAAAACACGGGATCAACTATCTACGTCCAAACAACACTATGACATATATGAGATGTGAAAGCTATAACGAATTTCCTTTTATATCAACATGATTCTAATTTCTAAGACCTCTCTAATTTCAACTTTCATTATAAAGAGGGAAAAAAAAATCAATGCAGAACGTCACCTTTATTAAAAAAAAAAAAACTTTGACTATCAATGAGATAAACCAGTAATAAAATGACGCATGAAAAACTCCTATGGTATATAAACAGCTTTGTGTCAAACATCGATTATTATTCGTTGGCTCACTTGTGATCAACCAACCAACTATACAAACACACATTATACTCTAGGACCATGGAATAATTTTCCCTCCAATGCCTCTCCATGATACTTCTCCAATAAAGCAATTTGTAACATAGAATATGTAGCTAATAACTCTAGCAACCATATTCCAACGTACAACCATTACTCCCAAGTCCCAAGCCCCAACACATCATGCACCTATTAATATCAACCCTCTATTATTATAACAAAGATACACTAGCATGTTCTGGATTGAAATCCTTTGATCGAACCATTAGTCTCTCTTTAGACGGATATATGATTAAAACAGGTCAAATGACACCTCACTTGTATCGATAAGACAAGGTTTTTTTTGATAATATCAAGTCTTTATGTGTTTGTCTTAGGCTCTTAGCTATCTCAATGTTATTAAAACTCGTTTTAAGTTTAAAACGGATAATCGCAACAGAGCATGCCCCTATTATATGAAACCTCTATTATTATAAGAAAGATACACTACTAGTATGTTCTGGATTGAATTGGTTTGGTTGAAAAATTAAGAACATAGAGCATGCATATAATGTGAACCACTAAACTCGATCTCATACATGTCAAACCATCCGTTGTTAAAGGATGGTCCCAAACCTCCTTTTCTCCTGGGGATCTACACTAAAGTTAAGGTCCCCTCCCAACTCTTCCGGGAATAGTTTTGCTGGTCCAACAGGTGAATTTTTCTTAAGCTCCAAGGAATAATTAAACTACCCCTACCATAATAATGGTATTAAACCTGGGTTGCGACACTATATTACAGGTCGGTTTTAATGATTTTCAGGGTAAGTGACAGCACTTCAAGAGGAGCAACCTATTTTTCGATCATGACTCAAATCAATGTATGATATTACACGTCGACTCTAGAAGACTTTAGGAGTCAATATTTACTGGTATTAAATCTGGTCGTAACACTGTATAGTGTATACTGGTCGTTTTTGACGGTTTTCAAGGTTAAGTGACGACATTTCCTTTAGTACAACTTCGTTTGTACCATTGTCTATATTAGGAGCATGACTAAAACCGATGTTTAATGTTAAGCTCTCAGGAATAGTTAAATAAACGGATAATTCACGCGGTACCCCGAAAGTTTGCCATTTTTGCACGAAATACCCAAATTTTTGATCCGGAAATTTAAAGAGGTCGTAACTCGTGTTTACGAGTTCAGAAAGTGACGAATTTTTTTTCCAAATTTCCCATCTTTCCGAGAACTACAATTTGAAAAAAAAATTTGTCACATTTGGATCCCGTTGCTAGGAGTTATTGTGCATCAAAGTTTTTCCGACCGAACAAACTTTGAGTGATAATATCTCTTGGTCACGAGTTCCAAACTCGTCAAACTTTTTTTTCAAATCATAGTTCTCGAAAAGATAATCGATTTGAAAACAAAAAAAATTATTTTTTGAGTTCGTAAACACGAGTTATGGCCTCTTTAAGTCTTCCGGATCAAAAATTTGGGTATTTCGTGCAAAGTGACAAACTTTAAGGGTACCACGTGAACTATCCGTTAAATAAACCCTATATACCTACCCTACCGGCATTAAACCTGGGTCGTGATACTGTATACAAGTCAATTCTTTGACGGTTTTCAAGGTTAAGTAATGACACTTCCAGATTAGTCCGAGGTCATCATCTATATTACGACCAATCGACCATGACTAAAACCGATGTTTAATGTTACAAGCCGACTTAAACAAGGATTTAAAATGAATACTCCGTATAATTATATGGAGCAATAATAATTAAAAATGAGAGGATTCTTTTTCAAGCATTGAATCAATAAGGTTTAGATTCCCACATGCAAGGCAAAGGGAGATGCCCTCGTAGAAGGAAGCAAACGGATAAACTGTCTGCGGCATTGCAGTGCAGAGTTAGCTGTCACTTTAATTGGACAAATAAATACACTTCGACGGCTGCGATTTAGCCAACGTTCATTCGTTAATCTTCTTGTAATTAAGTACATAATTTAAGTAATTAATTAAGTTAAAGGAACAAATCATTGGTCTAACAAATACTTCTATGTGAACATTAGAGTTGTACGTACCCTAGATACATTAATATATTTCCTAGGACATTCATCATGCTTGGTTTTCAATCAGGGGCGGATTTAGCCTTACCTTATTAGGGCTATAGCCCTAGATGAAGTTCAAATATATTTCAGTGCATTGGATCTTCATTGTTATAGAATGGCACAGTTGGTAAGTGGTGTGCAAGACTTGCTAGGACGTTTGAGTTCAATTCCCACAAATGCTTTTTTTCCCCTTAATTTTTAATATCCATCCCTTTCACAACTCCTGTATTATTTTTTTGTCATTATTATGTCACGGGTAGTAACGGATCCGTAAAATTTGGTTTTCGGGATTCAAATCCAAATATTAAGGCGATTTTTGCGTAAAAAGTATAAATTTAATTTTATTTAGCCTAAAAATTGGACATAATACACAAAAAAGCTTTCATTTTTGAGTGTTTAAAAACCTGAAAACCCATACATGGATTTGCCAACGGTTTCAATTTTTTTTTACCCAATAACTTTCAATAATCTATAAATGTCAATAGTCTATAAATCCAGCCCTAGGTATATTTCGTTCCTGGCTTCGCCCCTGTTTTCAATATTAGAGTGTTTTTTCAAAAATTAACCATTGATTAACAATAATTTCTTTACATGAAGTTGGTTCTTAGCGAGAAAGTCGGTGGTGAAGTGAGGGGGGCCTAGCAGGGACGCTCGCCCTGAAAATGAACAATCTGAATGTTTTTGTTAAATTTCCGATGTTTTTTCACGTTTACCCTTGTGACATTATTACTTGTTTGTCCCGTTAAAATCTTACGCCTTCCTAAAAGCAAATCTTGGCTATGTCAACGGAGACAGTATAAAGAATGTAGGTTATGTCTAAAAACTAGGTCGAGGTTTTAATAGATAAATACACATTTGAAATAATTGGGTTTTATGATATGTGCTCTAAGAGCATGAGTGCATGACACGTGTTTTAAATGGAAAGTTTGAAACTCAAATTTCACATAATCGTAATTGACGTGATATTAAGATATTTACAATGCGTTTTAGTGGAATATCACGACACAAATTTAGTACCATGGAGGTTATACAATGGCGGATGAGGTGGGGCGAAGGCTGTGAAGAGGGGGCGCTCGCCCTTACTAGACAATGAAAAATTCAAAGTTTTAGTTAAATTATTGTAAAAAATTTCAAATTTATCGTAAAGCATTACTTGTTCGTCCTTTTTCCCTTTGACTGTAAATTATGACTCCGTCACTGAATCAATGCATTAAAAAAATGAGAGATACTTCTATCATAATGGGAGTGTCACTAAGAGAAATTTTAAGATGCATAATGGGGAGCAATTATTCCAACTTTGAAACCTTAAGAAACAGGGGAGAGGAATGAGTATCATGATGATAAGCTCATAATTCTAGATGTCTTTCTAATTAGACTAATCCCATTATTTTTGCAATCAATGTCATTGAACCAATTATCGTTAGTGGTACAGATTCTCATAATTATGTGATTGTGATTCGGGTTTAAGTTTTATTCGGACTAATTAAATTTGAATTACGTGGCATACACATACAAACGGAGAAGAGAGTATACGACATTGTACTCTCCATTATAAGATATGAATGAGATAAGTCATTTTGATTTGTTCCATTATACGTAGTATACCAAAGCGGAAATCAATCTTGCATATCAAACGATTTTGTTTACGACGTCGACATGAGAAGTTTGTGATGCATTATTGCCTCAACACAAGGTGACAATGCACATTTGTGTATTGTAAAACATAAACATGTACTAGAAAAAGGAAACAAGTATCAAGTAGAAAAAACTAGATTTTGTGACAATTGTTTAAGAATTCCAATGTATGCATTGAGTTCAGCAAAATCTTGGCCTTTTTACCAGAAATCACTCATTGTTAGTCCAAGTTAATTTATAATGCATCATGTTATGTTGCTTCAATTGGCTTCTTATTGCCCTATAATTGGCAGCCATTATTGTCATTGGTTTACTTCCATTGTTTGGTGAGGGTATCTTTCTAAGGCTACCCATGAACATGATTTCATCAAAGTAAGTAAGACCTAACACTAGACTTCTTACCGAATAACAAACTTACCCCATTGTCTCAAATTTCTGCCTCTTTTTTCACTGTAAAAGAGTAAGAAGGGAGAATATGATACTGACGAGGTTGAACTGAGGTCGCATCACCTATCATGACTTTACCAGCTAAGCTAACCAACATCTGCTTCATGATGACATGGTTTGAAACCAGGCCTGCCTCTAGCTATCAAGTTTTTCCATCCATGTGTTCCAGTGTCTTACATCGAATGAATGAAAAAGAGTGCTTTACAAGTGTGGTTGTTTCACTTACCCCACTGGCTTAAACTTTAGCATAAGCTTTGGTTGGTTAAGATGAGCTGCAACTCATTTTAAACCGAGCTAACCATCTCGATCTAATTATAGTTCAACATTAACAAACGGCGCAAAGGGTCAAATGTGCGTGTCCTAAGACCATCCCCAAGCAAGGTCAATTTGGCCCAATTGACCTTGCTTGGGTCAAGTTAATTACAATTAGAACAATGATTAACTTGACCCAATTTGTAATTAACTTGACCCAATACTTGGTGAAGGTCAATTTGTGTCAATTTTTGACCTAGGTGGAGTAAAATGACTCAAGAAATTGACCTCCCATGTGACCTAGGTGGAGTAAAATGACCCAAGAAAATGTTGGAAAGTGGAAAATGATTGGAATATTGACCTAGGTCGTGACCTTTTTCTTGGAAGGGTAAAACTGAGTCAAGTTAAATAAGGTGAGATTAAGAGTAAAATTGGGTATTGACCCAATTAAGGTGATTGTTGCTTGGGAATGGTCTAACGTTTCATCCTGACAGAAAGACGTTTCTAAAATCCCGTAATGAAATTCGTCTTGAGAACTAAACTAAACTAAACGATACACACCGAGTTAATCTAAACTCGAAAACAAACTAGTTTGAGGGTCATTTTCAGAAAAAATCAAAGTACCCAAAAGAGAAATAAGTGATGAAGCATACGTGCACAGATGACACACAACACATGTACAAAACTTGATGGTAAATGTTATCTTCTTTCCCTTTCTCTGGTAAGTGTTTAGCCATTATGGTGTTGTGTCAGTTACACTTTGCCTTTGTCTTGGACTGTCTCAACATTTTGTGAGCTTGTTTTGGTGACTTGGCTCCCATTTTGACAGTTTTTGTCAATTTTCTAAAGAGGTTTCCTGCATCGTCTTTGTATTCCGTGTGCTCACAAGTTGCCTAGTTCTTTTTGACGCAACAAAGCAAACCAACTAGTTTCGTACCGCGATTATACCACCGGTTCTATAATACAGCCAAAACCGATACCAATTAAGCTTTTTTATAGAGTTTTTGAGCTTTCAATTAGACATATTTAGCTTCGTAATATATTTTCCAAGCTCAATTACATAATCATATCTTGCGGGCATACAAAACATACTCCATATAATTTTGAGTTGTGTGTTTCATACTTATTGTCTTTTTGAGCACCTCCTATAAGATATAAGCCTATAACTATTGAGTTATCTCATATACCTAATTACACAAAACCGGCAAGTCTTACTAGTGACGGTCACAAGCTAGCAAGTAGCAACCTCTCAAAACTCCCTTCCCTTTATAAACATCATTTAAATCAGGTATGAAATGTTGTTACAAGCTTGTAAACGTCACAAAACAAGAACTTGTAAAGAAAAGAAAAAAGGGACAATGGAAGCAAAACTATTGGCCCAAGTATTGAAGATGACTTTGTTTTCTTCAAGAAACTAAGACCAAGGTCAGTTAACTCAGTGTGACTAAAAAGCTATGTCCAGCTGCAGGAGATAGTAACAAAAATGGTCAAAAGTACTCTTATAGAAAGACAACTCAAAGCAGCAAAAACAATCAGAAGAAATGAAATGACAGTAAAACTTGTTTTTTTGACTTCAAAGTCCACTGTGTATGCCTTGAATTTGTAAATTTAGTCTTATGCATCATCATGATTCATGTTCAGCTTCTTTTATTGGCTCTTCATTTGCTGCATAATTGGGACATCTATGCAGGCAGCTAAAATCCACTCTTTTCAATGGTTATCCTGCTTCATTGGTCTTGTACTGCCACTAGGGCTCCTTGACCAATGTACATTTAAGCAAACACAAATACAATAAAACCGTCCTGCAGACTTATTGTGTGAGACGGTTCTTTATTGGTTAAACACTCATTTAATACTATCAATAATTGATCACAAAGTGTTTTTATATATAAAAGGACCGTCATGCACTCTAAAACAGCAGTCTTAAAAACTAATCATTTGTCAGTGCAATTCTTGCGCTCCAGACAAATTTCATATGGGTCATCAAGAAATCAAACTCCCTGTATTTTCAAGATAACAGTGCATTGGTCTTGTAGGTGCCACGAGGGCTCCTTGGCAAAAGTATGTTTAAGCAGACACAAGCAGAATAAGACCGTCTTACAAAGTTACAGTGTGAGACGGTTTCTTTATTGGTTAAACACTCATTTATTACTATCAATAAATGAGTTTTTTTATATATAAAACGACGGTCACACACTCTAAGACAGCGGTCTTGTACAATAATAATTGGTCAGTGCGGTTCTCTACGCAAATTTCATGTTGGTCATCAAGAAACCAAATTCATGGTATTTTCAAGATAACAGTGAAGTTACATATATTAGACTTATTGTCTTCAAACTCCATCTTGTTTCCAATCCCTTACCCTATTTGTAAAACTAAAGTCCTTATATGATGAGACCATCTAACATGTCGAATCAACTTAAAAAATATACATTCCTTATTTGGTTATACAGTTAATGGTTAGTCACATGTAACCGTTTCATATAAGTTTGTGTCGTAACGTTGATAACACTGGACTGTCAGCTTGTATTTTATCTAGGTTGAGATTTTAGATATGCAGCAGTTAGTTGTTACACATATTCGGAAATTTTCATCAAGCAAGGGGCTTTGAGCAACCTCTTACTTCCAAAACTGAAGATAAAATAGGCTTAGTTGTCTCCACGAGTTTAATCGACTAAGAGTACTGCAAAACTTATCCCAGAAGAGAACTAGTTATGCTCTCCCTCCTTCCATTCGCAAACCAATAAATGGGTGGAGAAAATGAATGTGCACCATTTTTGCAGCAAATTTGTATAAAATAGAATAACTCAAAGTAATACACGATTTTAGATTTTAAAGAGAGCTAACATGTACTCCTCAGATAAAGACAATGAGAAAAAGGAAAGGGGGAATTAAAAAACTAGAGGGGAAAAAATACGGAAATCACATAGCAGTTTTAGCACTGTGAATCGTTTCATGTGCCTCACAGAGGTTGGAGCCTAAGAGCGATATACGAAGCCTGTGTTAGCAACACAAATCGACTGAAACAAGATGAAAATAACGTCCAGAAATAAATAAACAAGCTGTGATAGATTGTACCTTATGAATTATCACAAGGGCAAGGATTGCTGTTTTGATGCTGGCAGATTTTGAGCCCATGTCATGATTACCATTTGACTTAAAGGCTTACAAAACAATGGTTTGTAAGAGTTGAATTTCAGACTAGCAGCACGAATCTTGGGTATGCGCCCAACCAATTCCTAGACAACCTGGAAGTTTAGATTCCTGAAGGTACTTAATTGTTAGCTCTCAAATGGACAGGTGCAGGGGACTTAAATAAGTGTTTCAGGCTAAAATGCTGATGGTCTGCAATGGATATTGCACTTTGTTGTTTTTAATGAGGTAGACAGACAATCAACATAAAAGGTGGCACATGAGATAAGAATGGAAGATACAAGACGGATGAATAGACGAAAGATGCTTGCCTCAAGTAGTAGATTATTATCACATTTCTGATTTCTTAGGTTTCAGCTTCTTGTCTCATCAATGGCCTTGAAGGCTGAAGATGTATCTGGATCACAACATGAACTAAAAAGGGTTATTGTTAGCAAAATCATGGTATGTTACAGCATTTTGATTTTTGAGGCAAAGGTGAGCATATTTAACAAGAGTAAACGCGACAGCTGATACTCAGACATAGCTGAACTGAGATTCAATATTATGAGCGAGGTACAATACAGAACTACATGTAAAACTTAAAACCAGTTACATTAATTGAGAGGTCAAATTGCTTAAGAAGGTGGACAGAAAATTAAATAAGATTCCCCAACCTTGATTCAAAAATGAGTGTTGTTTTTCAAATACAGAAACAGGTTATATAGAAGCAACTCTCTGCTAGTTATATTCTCATTACCTAAATCTGACACACAAGAAGAGAGGAAGCCCAAATGAAAGAGTTATGATACTCAGAGCAAGCAAACATGCAGGTTGTAGCACCTAAGACTCGGGGGATAACTATAGAGGTTTAGATTTTAGTTTCCGGTATTGATGAGAAAGACACAAACTTTGGTAATGACAATCATGAGTGCAGTGGAGAATGCCATAATGGTAGGGCCCGACAATGAAATGATGGGTCGCCACTCTCAATAGTCTCTGTCACAGGCTTACTCCACCCAACTTGAATTCAAGTGAGATAGATCATAGATGTCTTTGAATCTGGTTTAGTCAGCATTGCTTGTTTTCCATTTGATCAAAATGACTGAAAAGCAGTATGCTACTGAGCCTTTTATATTGTCAAGTATAAGCTCCATTATATTGATGCAATTCGTCATCCAAAAATAGCATCTTTGGGTTTTCTACACAGACATCTAACCCTCCTTAGATATGACTCATTTGAGGCCCATGGAAATGTTTTTGTGATTTCTTCCAAGGAAACATAGCGTTTCATTATTTGGATGGCTGTAAGCTCCTCGCAGTCTCGCACATTTACTATTAAATACAATTCCTCGTTCTTTCATTTCTAACCAATCCATCAGCTCTTTCTCCCTTGCTAACACTAATGTAGGTCAATCAATTCAACCTTAGCGACAACCAACTATCAATTATGTTTAAGACTGTTGCTCAAATGTTGAGGTGCAGTATAATGTATTAAAATGACTCAACTGAACTGCACTCGACTAGACTTATACTATACAATTTCACAAGTGAGACTAGCTCAGGAGTCAGGTCCCTAATTTGTGCACCTATTCGCACCATAAGCATGAATTTAAATCAATAACTGAAAGGCAGCAAAACATTTAAAAAAAACGAAATAAATAATGAATTAGCAATCAATTGCAGTAATAATTAGATAAAGTATGGCAGTTAATTTAAGCACAAGACAATGGAAGAGAAGGAGAGCTTACAATAATGGCCTCGGATGAATGAATAGCGTCTTGTTCGCTTTGTTTCGCGGTTGCGTCCATGTTTTCTTAGCAAAGTTGCCAGGGATGTGCTCATGTGCAACAACGGTACATAAGGCTAAACCGAACCCAACCCAAACTAAGTTAGTATCCGGTAATATTAGAGTTGATCAAGTGCGGGTCAAGCCGTTTGGCCCCGTTCCACTTAGCACGCACGCTATTAAAATTATGGGTACCGACAATAAAGATCGGTCTGCTAAAGTTTATGGATTAAGAGAAACGTCTATGGGTCGGCTTGCTAATTTTAACTTTTTTCCTTATCTTCATCTAGATGACAACTTTAATAATCTAAAAAAATGTATATAACAATAAGTTTTTTTTTTTTTCCTTTTGAGTCAATATAAACAATAAGCTAAATGTGGGAAAATTTGTTATTCTCGTGATATGCAAGTGGATAATATTTGACTTTTTCAACTATAAAATGAATATCTCTGACTTAAACCATAATTTGTGAACCGAATAATAGTTGGTCTTTTATATGATGATTTATTACTAACAATATGTAAATCGGATCTTACTAACATGAAATGACCGATCGATGAAATGGTGGTTGTTGGTAAGATCTGATGTACGGTTGTCTTATATAAGAATTTGTGATTGAATTAAAGGTATGATTTTAACAATGAAACAAAAACCGAGACGGAGGGAATACTTTTGGTGAATAAGCATGAGAATTTGTGCCATCATATCTCTAAAAACTTTTATTGGATAAGACATTTATGAGAGCGCTCCACTTACCCTCCCACTTACATATTGTGAGAGGGCCAGATAGTGGCCGTAACAAATGAGACTTATTGATGAAACACAATTGGGAGGGATGCCCACATCTAAAACACATTTTTCATTATTGGGCCAACTTTTGTAAAACATAAAAGATGAAGTCCTAGTTGATTGGAAGATAAAGCCCTAGTTGATGGGTAAAGGGTAAGGAAGAATCAATTGGGCCTGAAGCTCCACTATTGAAGGCGCTGACTCTTTATTAGATTCCATGAACATGCACAAAGATGATAAAACACACACACATTGTTATATGGCCCATACACATGCACCATGTTCCCTTTCTAGTCTTTTAGTTAACATTTTCAAGATAATGGGTCACTAAAGATATGTAGGTCAATTTAGGATTGATACTAGATACTATAGACATTATTGATGGATAAAAAGGATTTCTTTTAACTAATTACTCCCTCGATATCATACAAATGGTGACATGGTAAAAAAAACGATTTTTAAGAAAAGAGGGTAAAAGTAAGGGCAAATATGGAAAGTAATGTTGGGTTGTTGGGGTAGTAGTTGGGTTAAAATATTGTTAAATGTTGAGTTGGTGGGGATTAATGGATTAGTATTTGGGTGGAAGGTTTGGCCCACTAAGGGTATAAGAGTAAATAATAGGCTATTTATGGTATGTAACCATTTGTATGGTACGGCCGAAATAGGCAAGTGTAACCATTTGTATGGTATAGAGGGAGTATAAAAATTGCGTTTACGGTTTATGTATAACTGTTTTTTCACATGTTGACGATTATTGTCATGTTTCTTTCAGCTTAATTTCACCTCTCGTTCAGCTTAATTCAACTTCAGTTTAACTCAGCTCAATCCAGTTTAACTTATTTCAGCTATATTCATTCTCAACAAAATTTAATTCTGTTCAGTTCCATCCAGCTCATTTTAACTCACTTCACCAGTTAACCTCAATTTAGTTCAGCTCAGTTCCGTTCAGCCCAAAAGAACACAGCTTAAAGAACAAACAAGTAGATAACGGGATTGCAAAGAGTGACTTCATGTTTGGTTAACGTCAAGGTCGTCAACTTTAGAGTTTTAGGTCACATTAAAATTAACTCAAGTTATTTCTTGTTATTTCCAAACGTAGTTAATTAGATTTTAATTTATATATAAATTTCAAAGTAATATCAATTATACCATTCTCGAATCTCGAGTGTGTAATTGGTAACGATTCAAATAATATGAGATCAGAAATCAAGTAACTACTAGATCTAATGACTAATCCCAAGAATTGAGTTCCTTTTAGGGACTTTCTAGCATGCTCACGAGCTTGCCATTTCTCGTCAAAACGTAGCCCCTAGCCTAAGCAACCCATGGATCATGGATGATATTGATGGACCACAAACATTTGAACGCTACTACCTAAGTCCAACCTACAATCTCAAGTTAAATCTCCTAATTGTGTAATATTGGTAAGCCCCATGGAGTGGATGAGAAATGCCAGCCACAATTTTCTTTATCATCCGAAGATTAATGTCTATTGGGTTCGAACTCAGGTCATGAGTATCGTCACTATTAATAACTTGACCAACTAAATTATTTGACATCTGCGGAAATAAAAGGCTTATCTTATTATACATGCAAGTTGTTGAATATTTGTCTCGTTTTCTTTAATACAGATATTACCGTCAGTCATTATAAGAGAAATTTACTAATGGAATAAACGTTAAACAATCTACGTTGTTAGGTTATTTAGGTGTAAAATAGAGCAATAATAAACAAGAACAAGAAAGAATACAGTGAATGGTTTAGGTGGTAGTTGACAAAGCTATAGGGATTGGCACCACACAAATTCACAATGAGTTATGTGAGTGATTAGTTGCCAAAACGAGGGAGATAAATAAAAGTATGTTTGATTGTTTGGACTATCAACAATGCTCGTGGACCTCTCTCTCTATTAATTCTAATATTTCGCTTTCCATAAACTAACTTCCTTTATAATTCCCACACACTTACATTACTCTACTTCACTAGTTTTATTCCTTTTATTTAAGTGTATGTGTATACAGTATACGTAATACGTATAATATCCCATTGCCATAATTTTATTTTGGAAATGTGTTATACTACAAAGAGTATCGAGGAAATATAGTAACGGAACACGGGTGGAGAGAAATAGAACACAACAATCGTTTGTTTTGGACTTTTGGTTGAATAGGTTACATGATTAAAAGTGTAAAGAAACGTTAAAAAATTATAGAGAAAGATATTAGATACAAGATATTCAAGTAAAAATGAGAATAAAGTTTTAATTTTGTTCTGATTAGAGGCGCCAAATTTTTGTCAAAATACTAAATATGAGCATTGCTCCAGTCCCATTATACTTAATTTTAATTGAAATTAACATAAATAAAACAAGATTTTGTTATGCATTATATTTGATGAACATGTTTAGTGTAGATAGATCCTGGTCATTAGGATACATCCTGGTCATTAGACTAAGTTTATCCCCAGACTCATCTTAAGACTTCAGACTTTGACACGTCAGCTTTCCACTCACTTTTTATTTTTCAGACTCAGACTCAAACACTCTCAGACTCATTCAAAAAATACACTTTATCCCCATACTTATTTCAGATTTTACCAACTCAGCTTTCCACTTACTTATTTTACTTTTTAATTTATTTACTTTAATAAAATAATACACTCTTCTCATCTAAATTAATAAAGTAGTACACTTTCCACTATTCCCAAGTCTTAACATGGGTCTGGGAAATCAAAGACCCAATCTAAGACTTGTGAACAGTAGTATGTACTTTAAAGCAAGCTGACTCTCAGATTGTATAAATCTCAGCTTAAGATTTTTGCTCATACCCTTGCTAAGACCCGGTTAATCTTAGTCTTAGGATACATCTTGAGTAATGATTGAGTCGAATCAATGTTTTATACCCTAAAACACCCAGTTTTGAACCGGTGACCTTTTTGGTCATGTTAACACTGATACCATGTGGGAAAATCATATCAACAAAAAACTTTAAAGTGATGGTTGGTGCTCAATTTATAGTCACATATCTTAACAAGATAATAAGCGAAATTGAGTTTGAATCGAGTCATGAGTGTATTCATCATTTCAAGTACTAAATCAAGTCAAATCGAATTAGTTTTAATATAAACCTAGTTAATAAGAGTACTATCTAAGAACACTCATACCACAATCTCATATAGAGAGACTTTATTTGATGCAAACAACCCAACAAAGCACATGGGTACAGTGAACATATAGAACTACAACTTTAAACTAACCATAAAAGCAAGGGACTAGAGGGGATGGGAAGTTGGCGTAATCATCAACTATTATTAACTCACCAAACTCTCTTTCTTTTCCTCTATACTAGTTGTTGCTCCGCGCCCTATCGGGCGCGGAGCCCCAATTTGGCTAATCGTTTAGAGAACCTCGTTAGAAAGATATCAAAATAGAATTGGAAATTGCCTTTGACCTTGGTAGAAACGATTGTAGAACATACTCCGTAGTAGTTACTATATTACATGTAAGACAAGCTCATAAAAAAAAAAAGGTAACGGAATTTTAAGCACAACTTTAGAAAAAAAAAATTAACTCGAAAACTCGTGGCCGGTAAGGGAGACTTGTTTTCCCAGAAAACAAAAGTACATGATGCGAACAGCTTTTGAAACTTGATTACCTCCAATTTATATAGTCCAAAAACTCGTCTTCGATCAAGTAGGACACATTTCATTCTTTTAGTAAATTTAGATAGTAGATCAATTAATAAAAACACTAACTCATAATGCATGCTCAAATGCTCAATCACCCATTAATACTAAAACTAAATTTTACACTTTCACCCTTTTGTGTTTTATACACTACGCAGTTTTTATGTCGCATCCCTCTTTCGATCTAAGACCTTGCATGTTAAGACACCTTCCGAAAGAATAATGTTTTTAACAGGTTCAAAGCTTTTAAAATTTACAGGTTTTCATCAAATTGAACCTATTATAAACATATCCACGCAATTTTTCTATAGAATTATGTGTTTACTTTTCCGCGAAAACCGAGGGTGTCACACATATCCTGGACAAAAAGGTGTCTAAGACTCCCTTGGACTTAGCCTGACCCTTTGGACCCATGGCTCATACCTTAGGATTAGTTTTAAACCTAGTATTTGAACTAGGACCAAAACCGGGTGAATTACTTGCACTGTTTTCTGAATGGTCCAGGCCATGGCCTTGAATGGCTTGGCTTTGACCTGGGGTAGCCTGGCTTGGGTTCAGGACTCCTTGGCCTTTGTCTTGGCTACTTGGCCTGGCCTGGCCTTGGTCATTTGGACCATAGCCATGGCTTGGCTCTTCTGTTGATATTCCTTGGCCCTTGTAGGCTTGACTTGGCTCTGAAGTGTTCTGGCCTGGCATGGGTTGGCCATGGCCTTGAACTTGTTTTGCAGGTATATGAGTGTGTCATTTTTTATAATAGAATAATTAAGTATTTTATTAACTAGGTTATTTTGGAGCAATGGGATTCTCCAGTAACTGGAGAGGTCCAGTAGCTTTTTAACAAAGAGAGGAGGGGTAAGATGGTCATTTCAACAGCTATTGATTTCATCCTCCCTTAGTTAAAGTTGTACTGGACAGTCCAGTAACTGGAGAGGAACTTCCCTCGTTATTTTGACATTAATTATAATCCCCTCTAATACTAAAAGAACTAGTTTAGGATCCGTACAAATTGCACGTAAATATATAAATAAAATATAAATTAATCTTATCGATTTTTTTTTATCTTATCTATCTACTTGACGAGCAGAGTACATGCAACGGGTTCGTCTTAAGTTGGACAAACCTCTATTTATTGTTTGAAGTCTTGATATTTTGCTTTTTATATTACCTATCTACTTGAACAGTTTTTAGTTAAAATGATTATCACCGTTAAAATAACGACTTGTATAAACTTTAAAAAGAGAGGAAAAGAATGTTGTTTTCATTTGTTTTTCTTTTGTTTGTCAACACCTTTGGCCCTTTGTTAACTGCTCATTTGTCATCACTACACTTTTCCCTCGGACATTTGCATTCCCTCGTAAAATTAACTCCGTTTTTCATTGAATTGAAAATCTAAGTCTCAGACTCAAACCACACGGAAAAAAACGTACGAATACTATGGTCTACACAAATCTTTTTGTGAGCATAATATCGTCTTTGAGAGATGGATTCTTCTATGGAAAGAATATAAATTGGAAAATAAAAAAGATTGATTATATTAGAAGGCTTTTTATTTGTGGCAAGTATAATATCACATATACTCTGATTGGCAAGTATATATAATATTGAATTATTCTTGCCAATATTATAATGATTTAATCAACAATCATTGCCATATATATTTGAAAAGATTTTTTTTGTGTAGATTAGTTAGGTGGGAAAAGCAAATGTGAGAATGATTGTGAGGCTGCCACGTGTCTAGTGGCTTCTCTATTATACTTATATATAGACTAGTTGTTGCTCCGCGCCCTATCGGGCGCGGAGCCCCAATTTGGCTAATCGTTTAGAGAACCTCGTTAGAAAGATATCAAAATAGAATTGGAAATTGCCTTTGACCTTGGTAGAAACGATTGTAGAACATACTCCGTAGTAGTTACTATATTACATGTAAGACAAGCTCGTAAAAAAAAAGGTAACGTAATTTTAAGCACAACTTTAGAAAAAAAAATTAACTCGAAAACTCGTGGCCGGTATGGGAGACTTGTTTTCCCAGAAAACAAAAGTACATGATGCGAACAGCTTTTGAAACTTGATTACCTCCAATTTATATAGTCCAAAAACTCGTCTTCGATTAAGTAGGACACATTTCATTCTTTTAGTAAATTTAGATAGTAGATCAATTAATAAAAACACTAACTCATAATGCATGCTCAAATGCTCAATCACCCATTAATACTAAATATTTTCTCTTTCCCCAAGTCCCCAACAAAAATAAAAAATGGAGCCCATTTAACTTGAAATAACCTAAAAGAAAAAAAATAGATTGCTTTTGAATTTCCAATTGAATACTAAATAATTTCCGGATAATTTACTTATTCTGCTAATGTCCCAAAGGCCAAAACTCTAGGAAAAACAAATACTAGAAATTGCATGAATAGCCTTCAAATCTCACAACAATCAAAATGTCCAACTCAACTAAACACACTTTCATCAATCTGTAAAAAGAGATAGCTACAAAACATTTAGTCTAATTACATGTATATATTGTCCCGTAATATGTCGAGTTATCTCTTATTACATGGACATTCATTCTACTAAACAGTCTCATTACAAAATGTTTTACATATTCTTAATAACCTTTGTCAAGCTTCTCCTTCATTTTTTTCTTCTTGCTTTCCTGCAAAAAGTAAAGAAGACAAGTTCATATTTACGAGACATCTCCTAATTCAAATAAGAGGGGATTTAAGTACCAAATTTAATTAACATCAAAGAAATGGATGCAATAAAAGGCCACTGAAAATAACAAACAAAGATCTATCATACTATAAATTGCATGAATAGCCTTCAAATCTCACAACAATCAAAATGTCCAACTCAACTAAACACACTTTCATCAATCTGTAAAAAGAGATAGCTACAAAACAATTAGTCTAATTACATGTATATATTGTCCCGTAATATGTCGAGTTATCTCTTATTACATGGACATTCATTCTACTAAACAGTCTCATTACAAAATGCTTTACATATTCTTAATAACCTTTGTCAAGCTTCTCCTTTATTTTTTTCTTCTTGCTTTCCTGCAAAAAATAAAGAAGACAAGTTCATATTTATGAGACATCTCCTAATTCAAATAAGAGGGGATTTAAGTACCAAATTTAATTAACATCAAAGAAATGGATGCAATAAAAGGCCACTGAAAATAACAAACAAAGATCTATCCCCTAACTCTTTATAAACCTATTCGTAGAATTCGTTGCCAGTTTACAAAAATTCAGTTATTGTTGGATTATTTGAACTATTTAACCTGAAAATCACGCCTTTTCCTTATTGCTGCCACGAATACTCGCCCATTAGAACAATTTCCCCTCCAAAAGAAACAACAATTCTTAAAAAAATCAGTATTAAATCAACTCCAACAACCTTCATTTCCCATATTAAACCTCATTAATCTTCTCCGAAAAAATCCTAACACACCATATCCGCACACACCAATCAAACAACCATAACAAACCCTAATTTCAACCCCAAATTCACCCATTAACATCAAACCAAACAAATCAAACTCTCTCAAATCCCTAAATCAATCTTGCGCCACCCAAAGAACCAAAAATTATCAGAATAAAACAATCATCCCCAAAAGTTGACTACTACAACTCCAAAATACCTCAATTAAGGCAAATCAAGCTTCCCGAGCCGGACAATGAATGAGAATTGAATGACTCGATAACCTAAAGGAAACATGTCATGCTTTGAATGAGCTTAACTATTTAAGTTACTCAAATATGAGCTATTTTCGCAACCGTTTATGTATCAGATAAAGTCGGCGTGGAAGTTAAAATTCTCTACATAACTGCTGGTACGTCATGTAAACAACCGTTATAAACAACACATTCGACCACTTAACCTATTTAAGTTTCTCCATCAACCCAAAATACTTGTTCAATAGTCTGAACTCCAGCAAATTTCGCAAAAAAAAAAAAGGAATGTAAAATCTTATCCGAAAGGCAAAACTTACTTTCAGCGACTTGAGAAAAGAAATACAAAATGGGCCAAGAAGCATGGTCAAGTATGTGAATTACCGAAGATCATTGAGTAGGACTGTAGGACTGAAGTTGAGACCTGCCAAGCTTCCTTCTCTGGTCCTACGGTCTTGAGGACATGCAGGAAATGTTAGCTTCTTAGTTTCTAAATATCTGCTACGATGCAGTAAATCATAAAATAAGTCTACTTGAATGAAAGGATGGACAATATCTAGACTATCCATCGACTTTCACCAGGCTAATTCCTCCTCCTCCTCCTCCCCCTCCCTTTTCCCTCTTATGCTAAGACTTACAATGGGAATACACATCAAAACCAAGTTATTAATAAAGGTAAAGGTACAGGTTTAAAACACATTACGGTATAATGTACCTTAAAGAGCTAATGTTTGCATATAACCAGCAAAATGACCAAACTCTGGGAATTAAAAAACATAGGAAGTTAGCAAACAAACTACGGCAATTCCCAAGCCCACTGTCCTACACAAAATAGCCTAAAAGTAAATAAATAATTAGCAAGTTTAAACCCAAATAGAGCCAACTAATTAGCTGAACAAAAATGTGAACAGATCATAAACTTCTTAAAATTCTAAGTTAACAGCTTCAATTATCAGTAGCATCACGAATTATCGATAAGGTAAATTTTCAAAAGGCTAAGCAGCAAACTTCTAAAGGTAATTAATGATCAAAATGAAGAGCATAGAAAATACAGGAATCAACAAAGCACCACAACAAACGAAGGTTCACATTAATGGCTAAAATAGCATGTACAACACCAATACCCATGTGAATAATCCATATACTATGAATTTGACAGCAAGAAATGAAACTAAAATGACGAGGAATGAGCAGTAGGAACCGATTGAAAAGGGGGAATGAGCAATGAGAAATGGGGAAATTGAAGAGAGGATGAAATAAGTGGATAAAAGGAGACGGTTGTGGACTTCTGGATGTAACAATTTTACAGTTGATTTTATTTCCGTCTGTCTTCTTTAAGAAAGAGAACCTTAAAATAGCACCCACCAAAATGGAGGAATGAGGAAATGAGATATAGGATGAGTGCGTAGATATGGCGGCATAATCTAAGATGTAAGAATTTATGAAGCGTCTTATTTGGCTAAGAACTGAGTCAATAATTGTCTTTTGGTGTGTTATTATCCCATCATATGAAGTAGGTAACGACATGGACGACAAAAAAGGAAGTATAGACATAACGTTGTAAAAACCGCAGGTTATAAAAGTCTAGACGCCTAACGGCATAATAATGGAGGTACCTTATGTGGGAGCCGAGCCTCTAACCCAAACCAAGCCAGAACCAGAGAACGCACCACGAATATCCAAGTAATAGCTTTCATCATCTGTAACAATGGCAACCCATAATTTGCAAAACGATAGCTTGAGCATATTGAATAAAAGAACACTGAATTGCACCCCAAAATAATTTGCAAAACGATAGCTTGAGCATATTGAATAAAAGAACACTGAATTGCACCCCAAAAAAATGAAACTGAACTAAACATCCCAAAATCGACACTAAACAATTAAAACCCCCCTAAAATTGAACTGCAAAAAGAACATCCGAAAACACTAATGTTGATACCACATGACCAAAAGCACCCATGTAGTGAGAATATACCTGTGAACAAAGCTGTCTGGCCCTGCCAAGAAGCTGCCTTTGCGCATCAGCATGGCACAGTACTAGGGCTGAGCAAAAAATCCGATTATCCGAACTGATCCGATATCCGATCCGGATCTGATCCGAAAAAGTGGATATCCGATCCGAAAAGCAGTTTGGATCGGATATCCAATCCGAAACTTTCGGATACGGATCAAATATCGGATAGTTGTT
>JAGPOY010001948.1:0-11582 GCA_018983105.1 Silene uniflora
AGATACATTTGTGGGTACTGTTAGATACATTTGTCGGTACATGTACCTAGTAGTATTCATACATGTATCTAGTAGTATTCATACATGTATCCACCCCAAAATATGAACTACCACCCCTACCACTGTCCACCCCCTCCCGCCACCAGCACCAGCAACACCACCGCTGCCGCCACCACCATTATTACCACTCTAACCACAACTAACACCACACCACTACGACTTCCACCACCACCACCACCATTACTACCTCCACTACCACCATTATCGTCGCCACCACCAGTACCACCGACGCCACCACCAGGACCACCACCACTCACCCGTGACTACCACCAGATCCACCACATCATAATTTATCACCCAAAACAACACCTCTCTCCACCGTCGCCTAACCACCACCGCTAACTTTCACAGGCCGACATCATCAGCCACCCCTGCCGGCATCACCATTTTGACGCACATCACCACCCCTGCCGGCATCGAGCTCCTAATACAACGCCGACATCATCAGTCAACTTAAACACGGCACCAACAAACATCACAACCACTCCTAATATTTTTTCCTGATCGAACTTTTCCGATGACCGTTTCATTACTTTTAATACATTCTCCATATTTAAGCTTCATATCCGTCATTCCGTCAATAACAATATCAGTTCGAATTCAACCCATAATCAAAGACGAGTACTCGAATTCAACCCATAATCTGAAATTGAGATTTAAAGCCAGATCTACAAATGAGGGTGAGTACGGTTGTTTTCGATTGGATAGGCGAATGGGTGGAAATGATAAGGAGGAGGGAGATCGTTGGTAGCTCGAGTGACGGTTCAACGCCGGCGTTATTGATGCACGCCGGTGAGCAGCGGCCGCAGTTAGTTATTGGGGATGGGAGAAATATTTGGGGTTGAGGACGATTTAGGTGTGTGGGGAAGGCACAAAACCACCGACGACAGCAGAGTTAGGTGGTGGGCCGTCGAAGTTTATGCCGGAGCTCCGGCAATGGCACGGTGGTTGTGTTTTGAGAATGAAGGATGAGGGAGATAAGATAAGAGGTTGATGTTGGGTTTTGGTTGAAGAGAGACTAAGTGAGAGAGTGATAATGGTTTAATCCTGACCTTTAATCTGGCAGATCTAAGGGATAAGAATGAGTTCGTACGGTTCGCACCATAACTTATTTCCTAATTTAGATAGATGCTTTTGGAGGGAAAACTAAGAGAATTGTTATTCTCTTAGTAGTAAGGAGATAGGAGAGTAGATGAAAGTAGACACTAATTTTTAATTTTGGTTCGGGTTCCGGTTTTGGTTTTGTAAATAACAACAACGTTGGCTATGAATGGCTCACTATTACAACTCGCAGCTCACTAGCCCACTTCGCGCTTATATGGTCCGATCATTTTGCTAGCCCAATATATATACTCCCTCCCATTCGCTATAATTTTTCCCTATTTCCAAAAACGGATTATTCGAGTAATCTTCTTCTTTCTATTTTTGGAAACTTTTACTCTTATTTTTATTCATCTCTCTCCTATCACAAAACTCACCCAACTCTTCTACTCCTATTTTAATACTTTTCTTAAGTATTGTGCCCATTCTAAAGGAGAACATTATGATGAATGAGAGGGAGTATATTACTAGTATTGGTGCCCGGCTTCGCCTAGCTACCTCTATTTATCAATAAATTTTATTTTCCATAAAATAAAATTATTTTAAAATTGTATAATTTATAAATTTATCATTAATATATTTTTCTATGACATGTCTTAAAATTATGATGAAATAAATTATGAGACAAATTCACTACTCCTGCTGTTAATATACTCCGTATTACTTAAATCGATTGGTTAATTAGCTAATTGTTCATATATTTTTTTTATTATTAGTCTTGTTACTTTTATTACATTTGTTATTACCACTGTTGCTTTCACTACTCCCCATGTAATTATTGCTACGTAACTATTGTTACTTCCATAATGCTTCATTAATATTGATAATTTTATTACTCCTGTTGTTACTTCTATTACTTTCACTACTTTCATTACAATACTATCATATTACTATATCCAATGTTACTACAATATCTTTTCACAACAATGGGAATTACTTTTACAAGGCATGCAATTTTAAAGATACTTATATATAAATATAAATATATTATATATATGTATTAAATTAAATTTAAATAAAACTATATAAATATATAATAAAATTCCTTGATCAGTTCCATCATACGGCCTTTAGTAAGAAAAATTATAAATAATGATAATATTAATTTTTTTATTTAATGGGAAACATTTACCAAAAAAAGCCTTTAGTAAAGAAAATAAATAAGATTTCTTTTTCCCTTTAAAATCCCTCTCCCTAATACGATGCTATCATTTTTTTTTTTTTTACAGAAAAACAAAGAAAATTCATTAAATCGTCAAAGAGTCCATAGTTACAAAATCAACGATTTCGGACGGGCCCTCCTCGAGCCAAATCCGCTCAACTCCAAGTGTGAGACTTAATTTAGCAAGAGTATGAGCAACTCTATTACCGTCCCTACGAACATGGGAGACATCAAACGACTCTAATACGATGCTATCATAGTATCATGTGGGTTTAGACTTTAGAGGCTAAGGTTTGCAAGTAGTTCCAGGAGGGCCAATTTAGAACGGCTGGAACGGTTTTAGCAAACCTCGTTTGCTTATGTTTTTTTTTTCCTTTTTCTTTTTTTTTTTTTTATATTTTATATCTTTATTTAAGACCTAGCCCTTCAAAAACCTACGTCAAGGCAAATTAGTGGGGTTTACCAAAGGAGTTTACTAGTTAATGTTTTAATTGGGAGTTTAATTGATTGTAGACCCTTGTCCACCAATGAAAATTGGTTAGGTCATAAATTGACTACCCATTTACATTCTTTGTCTATTTGGGTTGTGCTCGAGAGGGAGAATTTAAAGAGGATGCCTTTGAAAACCGGTTTAACCTTCACTTTTGGGAAAAGTGCTGGAAAGATCGGGAATTTATCATAGTCTTAATGACTAGTCTTTACCAATATTTGAAAAGTGTTGAGTTGGGGATTCTGAATCACGAACCCGGGAGGGAAATGAGTCGGGAATTTTAGTGTCCTATTATGAGCCTGGAAGAGAGTTAGTCGACGAATTAGAGGCGTTTTCCCCGCTTAATACCCCGAGATGACGGAATTAAGAAGGCGTGATCCTAGGCTTTCTTTATTACAACCAATTTGCATTACTTGTTTACGTAGTCATTTAATTATTTAGTTTAGTTGTTTACCTTAATATCAACCTATTACTTCATTTGCGTAGCTAGCTTATAATTTAAGACGGAACTAGTATCAAATCTTTGATCTCCTTGTGGTTCTACCTCGACTACCCTAATACATTAGTTGAGTTATTTGTTTGATTGGGTACCGACGATCTCTACCCGCAATCAATATTAAAAAGGGATCATGAAACAAGGTTTCAAATTCATAATACCAAAAACCCAGCTAATTAAGACCAACAATTAAACATTAATTCATTAATTCATTCATAAACAGCAATCTTATGCATGATTTTTGAGACCACATCCTTGGACTCCTTTAGCAGCCTGATGCTCTTGTTAAGCCTCTCTCTTTTGGCAGCAACTGAAGGCGTTTCGTCGAGCAACTTCTTAATGCCATCCCCGTTAGGACCCATTAACTCGTTCACAATCTCAACTTCCAAATCCCGGTTTACTAAATTCTGTACCGAAAACAGCAGATGTAAAGCCATTGAGTCGACTAACCGTCTCAGCACAATTTTCCAGTATGCACTCATCCTTAGCTTCATATCTAAGGCTTGATGTGCTACAGGCTTGTAGTTTCTCATATGCCCCACGTCCACCCTCCCAAATCCTTTAATTTCTGTAACCGATTCTTGAGAGCCGCTTTCGACAATTTTCATGAATTGTTCTTGACACTTCATCAGACTATTCCAAACTGACGTACTCGGGATTACAAGTGTAATCAGCTAACTTCTCCATCTCGACTAGTTCCTCGACACGCTTAGTAGTCTCATCTTTTAACTTCGCAATCAAACCACTTGCAGCTCTTTTAGTAGACGACTGAAGAGGCGGGTAATTGTTGCAATGGTTCATCAAAACCGTCACTACCACACTCTCAATGTAATCCCAAGCTTTCGACGTAAAATCAACAGGTATTCCTGAGATGCCATTAATCTTCCTCTGTAGGATGGTGATAAATCCAGACCGAGGAAGAAAATTAGGAAGTCCAATACCTTTGGACTCCTCGAGAACACGGACCTCTTCCATCAGGAACTCATTAGGCTTCTCTTTCGGGATTCCTACAGAATGTAGTTCATCAAAAAATCGGTTAAGCATATCAGCCAGACGAGCAGTGGCATGCATTTTTTCGTCATCAGGGTACTCATCGTACTCCCCGCGAATGACAATCTTCTTCAGAGATTCTTATCGACTGCATCGAGAAGAGGGCGAATACGGTCATTGTAAGAGACCACAAGGGGTGAGACTGAGACGCTACCCTCTTGAATTTTGTTGTTGGACTTGGATGTAAATATTATGGAAACTTGTGTTGGAGTGCAGGAGTTTTGAAGGTGAGACCAAAAGGCAAAGAACAAGAGAGATTGGTGAGACTGTTAGGGTCCGTTTGGATTGAAAGAATTGGAGGGAAGGGGAGGGGAGGGAAAAGAATGTATTTATTTTCCATTGTTTGGATACAAAATATGGAAGGAGAGAAATGGAAGGGGAGGTAAATGGGAGGACCCATTTTCTCTCCTATAGAACAAACCATAATCTCTCCAATGGAAGCAAGATTTGGAAAGAAAAAATATTATTTGAACTCTAATTATACCACTAACATCCTCCAATCCTCATCTCCCTCCTTCCTCCCCCTCACACTTCCCCTCATAATTTTTGTTATCCAAACACCCACATCTCATTTGCCCTCCCCTTCTCTCCCCTCCCTCCACCTCCCCTCACTCCACCTCCCCTCCTTTTCCCTCCATTTTTGCTATCCAAACGGACCCTTAATGTTTGGTGTTAACTCTTTAATATACTCCCTTCTCCGACCCAGTCATTTATTTGCGTTTGATTAAAATATTTCTCACAAAACAAATGTTGAATGGTCACTAGTCAGTAGTCACTGTTTTTTAACAGGCCTACAGCTCCCAATGACCTTTAAAACCAGTTCTTGGTATTTGAAACGCCTCTCAAATTACACACTCATGTTTGTCAACTAAAACATACGCCTACATTACATGTATACGGAGTTAGATAAAATGAAATATGACCTTCATCGCATGCAAAATTATTTTCAATAAACGGTTGTTAATGATTCGATAAAAAAGGATAAAAAAACGTTTTAAACAAAGCTTTTTTGAGAAATTTTGAAGACAAGAAGTGAACTGAGTTACTCCCTCCATTCAAATCCACAAGGCCACTTTTTTTTTTCACGTTTGCCAACGCATGTTTTACGCGGTAAATATCGTTAGCTACGTATTTGTAAAAATTATAAAAGTTAGATATTTTTAAAGTACTCGTAAAGACGAATCAAACAAGATCCCACATGAATATATTTTCACTTATGTATTGAGAGAAAATTGACGACGAAGGCTCACTGGTGAATAGTGTGCAAAAGAGAAAGTGGCCATGTGGATTTGAATGAAGGGAGTAGAAGTTACGGAGAAACTGTCATGAGGTAAAAAATACGGAGAAAATTGACGACGAAGACTCACTGGTGAATAGGAAAGGGTCTTTCTCAAACCCGGTTTAGATTCGACTGTGACCATCAGTTCGTCATTCACCTTACCTTGTTATATGTAAATATGTAATGTTTCTTAACAGTTTGAGTGATGATGATTATTTATATGGAATTTTCATTGAACAAAAAATAGAGAATTTTTAAATAATCAACTGCAACGCAATAGCCATTAACATAGTTACCTAGAAATCAGAAGGAAAATAATAGGGAAAACTCATCATAATACTTGATCATTATTCAAGAGAACGAAACTAGTAGATAAATTGCCATACTCCTTAGTTCGAAACTGATACCATGATAAAACGAACTTCCAAATGGTTCATAATTATGCTAAAACATGCATTCATTCATAAACTGCAATTCGGTCCATGATCTTGGACAGCACATCTTTCGACTCCTTGAGAAGCCCGATACTCCTGTTCAACTTCTCCCTCTTGGCAGCAACATAAGGTGATTCATCGAGCAGCCTCTTAATGCCATCCCCATAAGGACCCATTATCTCGTTCACAATCTCAGCCTCCAAGTCCCGGTTCACCAAATTCTGTATAGAAAACAGCAGATGAAGAGCCACTGAGTCGACAACCCTTCTCAGCACAATCTTCATGGTTCCTCATGTGCCCCACATCAACCCGTCCGAATCCTTCAATTTCCATAACCGAATCCTCATTGTCATTTTCCACAATCTTGACGAACTGTTCCTGACATGACATCAGCTTATTCCAGACTATCATATACTCAGGGTTACAGGTATAATCTGCCAGCTTCTCCATCTCGACCATTTCCTGGACACGCTTAGTAGACTCTTCTTTAAGCTTAGCAACCAACCCATTTGCTGCTCTAGTGGTGGGCAAGAGAAGCGGTGGGTAGTTCTTGCAATGTTCCTTGAGAACCGTCACCAACACATTCTCAATATATGTCCAAGCTTTATCCATAAAATCAACCGGAATCTCAGATACTCCTCTTATCTTCTTCTGTAACATGGTGATAAATAAAGATCGAGGGAGGAAATTGGGAAGTTCAATTCCCTTCGCTCCCTCAAGAGCCCGTACCTCCTCCATCAAGAAATCAGTGGGGTTCAATTGTGGAATTCCCATAGACTGGAGCTCGTTAGAAAAGACGGTAAGCTGATCAGCTAGACGAGCAATAGCATGCATCTCAGTATCAGCATCATCAGAGTACTCATCATACTCGCCTCGAATCAATAACTTCCTGAGAGACTCCTTAACAGATCCCATGACCTGCATGAACACAGCCATCGCCTCAGGAATCGACTGCAAATGCTGAGGCATATTATTCAGTTCAACAACATTTGCACTCAATTTCTCATTGATCTGCCTAACAATATTAGGCAAGCACCTCGATATAATGTTAGCCTGTATGTGAACCAAATTATTAGCTAACACCGGAATCCCAACAATCGACTTGTCAATCTTCGACAACAGCGGGTGAGTTTCAAACAGCTTTGCTTCCTCCATCCTCGCTTCCTCGTAACTCTCCTCACCTATCCTATTCCTAACACAAACATAACCCAGCCCAATGCTTACATCATCATTGGTCACCTTCTCCAACAGCCCATCAGGAGCCCGGTCTGCTTTCGTAACCACAGCCAAGGTCCTCTGACCAGTCTTGTCCACACTTTGAGACATCATTATGGACTCACAAGTCGTAAAATCGACAGTTGCAGATAACACATTAAGTATAATACTCTCCTCTGGAGTGATGTACTCCATGATCATCTCCCTAATCTGATCATAGATATTCTCGGGCTGGCCGTGGACTGGCACCCGAGTAATACCAGGAAGGTCCACCATTGTCAAATCCGGCACACCATTTTTCTTAACCACAAGAGTAATGGGTGTGTTCGCGATACCCTTAGCATCGCCAGCAATCTCCTGAGTGGCCAAATTAATGGCCTCAGAGACAGTATCCTCATCAGTAAGGACAGTTTTACCCTTGTACTCTAAAGAAAGCTGTGGTTGAGGGGCATAATGATGCTGCAAGCTCATAATAAGGGGAACCCGGGTGCATATCCCCTGCCCCCTAGGGAGGCTAATACCAGCCAATGACTCAAGAACACTTGATTTACCTGAGGATTGGTCGCCAACGACAACGATGGTTGGGAGCTGAATCCCTTCCTTCATGACATCGAGAGTCCGAAGCTTGTCGACTGCGTCGAGAAGTGGGCGGATACGGTGGTTGTATGAGGAAGCAAGTGGTGGTGGGATGGTGGAGATTGGAGTGACGTCATGAACACTAGCATGAAGAGAGGCAGCCATGGCAAGAGAATTGGTGTAGGGAAAGTAATTTCTGTAGTGAATTGTTCAGACTAGTAGTGACTTAAATAAAACAAAACACACGCATACGTGTGTATATTCGTTTTAAATTTAAGACGAGATATATTCGTTTTTATGAGAGACTAGTAGATAAAGTTATTCGTTAAGGTACAACTAGTTTACCATAGGACAAAGCCGTGCATCCTGGATTCCGGAAGATGTTACTCTTACACTCGGTGGTAGATGAACATTTTGACACCGCGTGTAATATGGCGCCATGTGTAAAGGTAAAGAATATGCTGAGTGAATCTCTGTTTTCCTCTTTCCTAAATGGATCCCGCCGCATTTATAAATTCTGACTAACTGAGATGACATGTGACCCTACTTATTTTATTTTACCTTTTTCCTACACCGTATTAAAATCCTCACACTTTTTTACCATACGTATTTTTTAATGTACGTATTTTGAGCAATGTACATGGACCATACGAGATGCGCGTTGGGCCGTTACAAGCTTAAATTATGTTGGCCCAAAACATTGGTTGACCCCTATTTGTTAAAAGACTATGTCATTTTTTATGTGTTTCCCAAATGAAAAGGCCCAAATGAAAAATCATTTCTAAGCTTCTACCTTTTGCTTAATATTTTGTAACTAATGGACCATTTTTTATGTGTTTCCCAAAATCGTTACTAGTACTTCGTAAAACTTACAAATTATGATTTTGAATTTGTTATGATAATGTATAAATTATGATTTTGATAATTAAATTTATAAATTATACATTTATTATTGATAAATCTTTGTGTTTTTCCAATATGCTTTTATTATACTAATCGTGTCAATATATTCGTTAATACGTTTTTTTTATTAACAACGTTGTGAACCTGATAGAGTCGTATAATGTCGAGTCTAGTGTGTCAAATTAGGATGTCTGATGCGTTAATAAACCGGTTGTGAGTGCTTATTGTTGTATATTCCGGTAAATCCATTTTGGTTATAATTTGGGTTAATTAAACTTCCTTTTTGAAATCACATCTCATGAGCTTTTCAAGTGTTTGATGATGGTTAAGTGAGATGAAGAAATGATCCTATGCAAGACAAAGATGAAGAGCAAAGAAGCCAAAGAAATGGGTGCTAAGTAAAGAAAAGATGGAAAAAGAGGAATTGGAGCAAAAAGGAATTAAGAGCCAAAATGCGAGCCTAGGCGCAGGCTGCGCTCGCTGAAACAGGGCGCAGCTGCGCCCGATTGCGCAGGGACGGGTAAACGTGGCGCAGCCTGCGCCACCTGCGCCATCTCTGTTTCGTGATTTATCTTATTTCGTATTGGGCCTCTTAAGTGGGTATTCTCCTAGGGTTTCGTGAGACCCTATAAATACCCAACATTTTGAAGACCTTTTTTCATCATCTCATTTGCTAAGAACATTTGTATTAAGGGTTTAATCTTGTAATATTTAGACAATTTCTCTTACATTTATGTCAATCTTTTCACATTTATTGGGTTGTAAGATGATTATGGAAGGCTAAAACCTTCATACTTGGTGTAATTTCTTCCAAAGCTTTCACCTTTGGTATTTGTAAGACTCCTTAATCTTTCCTAATTTATCAATTACTCTTTCCTTGTGTTTAATCTTCTTATGTTAAGTAAATGAATGTATGGCTTAGCTATCTTTGCATGTTGTTTACTTAATTAGTGCAAATTCTAGAGAAGTGGGTTCAATTTGTCTAGTGTTGTTGAAGCAAACTTGTTGTGTGTTGAGTTTGGTTAAAGGATTCACATGATAAGTAGGAAAGACTATGCCTTTTCTTGTTTGTATGGGTTCATCATATGAGAATTGGTCCTAGCCTAAATATCTCGGTTCAAATCTTCATGCTCATGTTTAGTCACCTCTTATGGTATTGAGTTGTTGGTTGAATGTGAAGGATGCATAAGGATGAGTTCATCTTTGTGTGTTATTATCTTGATATGGTGGTGTTAGGTTGATAATATAGGAAGAGTAAAAAGGAGTCTAATTTACCAATTGTTGATAATATAGGAAGAGTAAATTTGCATCTCTTTTCGTCATTGAGATCTTTGAAATCGAACATGCGTTCAATCTTCCTTTCCCAATCCAAATATTCCTCAGGATTCGTGCCTCCTGCGAACTCCGGAAGTTCATTAAGTTTGAACTCGTCTTGTTTTGCCTTACCACCGGTTCGACTACCGGTAGGTCTATTCCGCAACAAGTCCTGAAGTTTGTCGTAGAACTCGTCGTCAAAATGTTCACCAGCCATTTCTCCCCTTCCTTTTTGTTTTGTTTTGTTTTGTATGATTTAATCGAACGAAAATAGGACCGTCTCGATTAATGGAAATCAAGAGCCGAAGCTCTGATACCACTTATGATGCGATTCACACACAGCGGAAGACTTCTTAAAACAACTGAACAGTCAGACGGACTGTCTGATTGTGATCAGAAACTGGAAACAGCCTCTAACAAAAGATTTTGAACAGAACAGGGGACTGTTCGTACTAGGTACGCGCAGTCAGTTTGTAACCAGGATAGAGCTTTATCAAGTAAGACCTATTACTCGACAAAGGTTGGCTAAGATCAAGACCTATTGATCTATAACCAGAGAATTCGATTAAGAGTCGCGTTCTAATTCGAACCAAGTTTTGTTTCCTCGCAAGAAAACGGTTTTTGTGAATAACACAAGTTTGTTTGCAAATTTCTTGATCTCTTATTATTGTAATCCAAGGCCTTATATACTAGCCAAAGACTCGAAAACAGTAACCACAAAACAAGTGAAGAGTTTGCTAATAACTCCTCCACTTATTACAAAATTAAGACTAGCAAAATGAAAGGTCTTAACACTAATTGCAAGCATTACTCTAGCGTTTATTTGCAACATTAAGTAACTAAGTTCTTATAAGATAAACTTGTAGATTAGACCGACCTGTAGTAGCTGCCCTTGGACGTGTATTGGAACGTGTGTCAACACCATGGAATCAGCCCATAGTCCACACAATCATGGACACAAAGCGAGAACGACTTAGGCCCAAGTAAGAATCGCCATTGCCATTGTCCATGCTCACAACCAGCTCATCCCCTAAGCTCGAGTCCGCACCTTGAGTCGCATCAGGTCATTAGATGCATTTGAATGTGCCAAGAACAACTTGCTTTCCTCCTCTGCATTCTCTGTAAAATTGGCCTGCCCATTCTTATTTTTGAACCAACAATTTACCTCCTTGTGCCCGTACTTTTTGCAACAATAACATTGAATTTGACCCATGTTTTGACGCCCTTCATTGTGATACGACTCATTTAGTCGTAGTTAATTAGAGCGATTTAGTACGGTTTTGACGGTTAGAAGTAGTGTTATGGAACTTAATTGCAGGTTACTTGACATTAGGCTTTGATTAGCTAATGGGTCGGTTTTACAAGCTTAAGGCGGAGTCCAAGTGTAGGCCCGAAGTTCTATGGCTACGTGGAGGAAAGGCGTGACAGTTGGTCATATTAATTGTGCGCATAAGAGCGAAGAAAACAGCGGGCAGCCTTACATGCGACCTACGCGCGACCCT
>JAGPOY010001948.1:23795-39659 GCA_018983105.1 Silene uniflora
CATATCATTCATGTTTATTATCTGTTGTGCAGTATTACCCTACTCAACCTCGCGGTTGACTCTGTGTATTCGTGAACACCTGTGATGATCCAAATATTGGTGAGCAGACTTGACAGGTTTATGAGATAGGATGGAGCTTGTTGGGCATGAGGCACTGGATCAGAAGACTTAGTAGTAGATGATTTTTAGAAGACCTCCACTTTTATTTATGTCCTTTCCGCTGTTTAGTTCTTTTGTATTGCAATGTAAAGGAAGTTTGTAATAATTAAGTAAAGTATTATATAAATTGCCTTGGAGTTTAATTTGTTATTCACTATCTCGGGAAACCGAGATGGTAACAGTCTGGTTTATTAGGGAATGCTTTGCTAAAGACTCCTTAATAAATCGGGGTGTTACAGCTGCATTGAAGAAAATCATAAATAAAACTAACAAAATTAGTTGGCCATTAGCCGTGGAGTAGTAACGGTGAAGTCAATATTACAAAACTGTTATTGCTTGTTGGAGTCCTAATTCATTATGAAAACAGAAGTTAATTACTCCGTAAGTTAAAATAAATCTTAACTAAAATGAAAGGATGAGTCAGAATTTTAAGAAATATTACTCCGTACAGTTGAGAGTTGCAACGACTAATGAAACGTACCCTGGAAATGAACTTAAACTCCTCGTACAATTCCCAACATTAGATTTGTCCCAAATTTCCATGGTGTATTCTGTAGCAAATATAAGGAATTAAAGGATAAATCAACCAAAATAACAAATTAAAACAGCAACATTTATAAGGATAAATCGCCGAATTTCTCAGTCGAAAGCCGCTTATTGAAAAACAAATGAAATGATGAGGTAAAATATACTTACAATTTACCTTAAAACTACATCATCATTAGATATGTCCTATATATTTTGATATCCTTGGATCGTTGCTATTAACATACTATACATCTTGGATGTGATACAATTATGTAAGATTTACTTTCGGTATTGAGATCGAAAAATCAAGAGAAAAATGTTAAGAGTGCAGTTTTGTGGGGAAATAAATGGAGGAGGATGTTAGGCTTAGTGGCTTGAGAAGATGATGAAAGGCGGAGATAGATTAAAATGAGGAGAAAATATTTTGAGGTTCTCCATGAAAATCACTGGGAGATGAGAATAATATGGATGACGGCTAATTAAGATGTCAGTTTTGACTTATGTCGGGGTTAGACGTAATATACTGCGGTCAATAGAACATGGGCGGGAAAACTTTGCGTATAAAAGCGACACGTGTCAAGTTTAGGGTTTAGCGGTTTCTCTATTATACTTATATATAGATAGATAGATATATAGATAGGTTGGGCCGTGCTGAAAGGAAGAATGTAGCAGAGGTATGCAAAGCTTGGGCTAATTGTTCCTTCTTGGAGCAAATGGACCCAGATTCCGACGAGCGTACCGCCGTTCCTTAAGAAGACAGGTAAAGTTTTGTGTCCTTACAATAAGTAGGGGGAATAATTTACTTAGGGAATATTGTCTATGTAAGGGGATGGTCAGTTCCGTAGCTCAAGATTTGTTTCATCTTGACCAAAGGCTTGTTATACTAGACGCTAGGGTTGCAGGACATTTAGCAAGGGCGGGTTTTAGAGAGATGTGAATAATCTCTATGGATCCTTGTTATTCGAATGTTAAGTACCTTCATGGTCTCATATGTTATTTGGAAGGTCAAATTTGTCAAGTTCAGATATTCAATGTTATTTACTTTTTAAATTATTATGCTCTTTAAATTAATTTTATTTAGTATTAATTAATTAGTTTCATATTGGACTTTGATCGTTTTAAAAACTTTACAGTTGTATCATCATTAATTAAAACTTAAAGTGTATTTAATATCACCATAATATATATAGGACATGCAATCATCCATCCTTAAACACTATCTCAAGTTAAATTAAACAAAACTTAAGAAGAATAAATCAAATATGAGGGTTGTCGACTGTCGAATTCGTTCAATCGATAGATTTGCAGAGGACAAAGAATTGTTCAAACAAGATTATATCGAGAACAAGAAGCGCTCCATGAAAACGAATTTCGATGTTGATTATGTTGTTAAAAAAAACAGAGGAACGGGTTCACCAATTACCCAAGTCCTCAGCAATCAGGATATTATGACTTCTCAAATATTCAGTAGGTTGGGCTGTGTTGATTAGAAACATGTAGCAGAGTTATGCAAAGCTTGGGCAAAATGGTTCCTTTTTCGTGACCATGGACCCAAATTCCGCCTAGATTACAACCGTTCCTTACGAAAACAGGTTAAGTTTGGTATCCTTACTATAACTAGAGGAATAATTTAGTCAGTGAATATTGTCTGTGTAAGGGGATGGTTAGGTCAGTAGCACAAGATTTGTTTCATCTTAAACAAAGGCTGGAAATACTAGAGGAAAGGGTTGAAGATCAAGGGCGGGTTATAGAGATTAGGGAGTAACTTTGATAGATCCTTTGGAATTTAGATGGTCAAATTTTTAAGTTTCAATATTCAATGTTATTTCCGTTTTTTCTTTCGAATTTACTTTGTTAATTTTGTTCAACGTCGAGAATATGAAGGGGTTTTTCCAAATTAATTTCAATCGTTTACAGTTGTACAAGTTTCTAGACATATTAATTAGTTTTATAATGGATGTATTCGTTTTATGTACTATGCAACTGTATCATCGTTAATTAAAACAGTTGTAGTTACGCAAACCAGTCGTCTTCTTATTATGAAGTGTATTATATAAGATATTCAGATTCCAGAATTAACTCAAACAATAAGCTACATTCGTTCCTAATGGATTGTGCAAATATTTATATTAATCAAAAGGAACAAGACCTAATTTTGTTCAAAAAGGAATACGTACAGAATATGAAGGGGTTTTTCCAAATTAATTTCGACATCGACTACAATGTTCAAGTTGATCGAAAAACAGGTTCATCTACTAGCCACGTCCTAAACTCAGAGGACATTATGAGAACGCATATATTCGCGAGGTTGGAATGTAATGATAAGAGGAACATGGTTGCGGTATGCAAATTCAAGGTTGGGATAAATGGTTCGTCGTAGGAACAGACGGGCCGAAATGGAAAACTGATTACAAAAGAAGCTTAAAAAGAGAAGTGAAAAATGGGGTCCTCAAGAAACAAGAAATGGTAATGTGGTTATCTCGTCTTGCTTATGCAGGAAGTTTACAAGTAAGGGTTCTCTTTCAAATGGATCACAAGCTTGACATAGTAATCGATTTTTATCCAACATGTATTACTCATAACTTATTGAACTACAAGGGAATTTGTTAAGTTTACAAAGCCGAGCGGGTTATTCATTACGTTTATCTATTATGTGAGTTGGCCCATTAAAGACTTGGACCATTATTATTATTCAATTAAGATGTTCGGTTACAAAGCCGAGCCGGTTATTCATTATGTTTGTCGATTTAGTGAGTTGGCCAATTAATCACTTGGCCAATTATTATCCAATTAAGATGTTTGTATGTTAATATGTTATCAAGCCTAGCCGGTTGTTCATTATGTTTATCGATTAACTGACTTGGGCCATAATGATATACTCCGTAATATGCTTGTACAATCCATATGCATATCATATGCTTCTACCACTAATCCTCTATTATTATTATTCAATTAAGATTTTTGCATGTCCTAAAACCGAGTCGTTTATTCATTATGTTTATCGATTAAGTGACTTGGGCCATTAGTCAGTTGGCCCATTTTTGTATGTCCTACAACCGAGCCGTTAATTCATTATGTTTATATATTAAGTGATTTGGGCCATTAGTCAATTTGTCCATTTTGTATGTCCTAAAACCGAGCCGTTTATTCATTATGTTTATCGATTTTTGTATGTCCTAAAACCGGGCCTTTAGTCAATTGACCCATTATTATTCATTTGAACTATAAGGATTCAATTGGGCTTGGCTACATATTTGTATTATAAGGGACATCAACAATATAATGAATTGCAATAGATATTTGGACGTGCTGATACCCTTAACTTAGATGGTTACCAATCTTTTTGCAAAAGCTAGCCCTATACTACTGACAACCCGGGTTCAATTCCTAACACCCACTTTTTTTTTTCCTTTCACCCTTTATCCCCTTAATTAAACTATAACGATTCTGGAAAATTTCTGGAAATTTTGAATTAAGTTTCGATTAATCAAATGAAATTAGGGTTCATCAACGTTAAACGTGATTAAGCAATCTGAGGGAGTAGAGAGGTCGAAAATATGATAGTAATTTTACAAATAATAATAATAATAATAACATTAATAATTGTAAATAAGTAAAACAAAGGAATAAAAAATTAGACCAACAATGAAATCAAAATTAAAGTTGCTTCTTTTATTTATGAAGTACTCCGTATTATCAGAATACATATTGAAATTATTAGTACGAATACAACCATGAATAATACAATAACCGAAATGCAAACTTTTCTCCTTTAGTAGCATGCAACTTATGAGATTTCAACTTAATATTTTCTGACTTCAATTGGCGTACTCTATCTTCCAGAGAGTTGTTGATATCAATCAACTTGTTCATGTTACGATCAACCTCCGCGCTTTCATCCCGTACGAAGTACCCACAATCTTCTGTCTAATGATGCAAAGAAAAATTTATTAGAGCTATAAACATATTCTACTTAAATATACAAGAAAACAATAAATCATCAACTATACCTTTCATAAGGGACAACGATAAAAATACCTCCCTTTGTTCGGCCCGTTTTTCTTCACGATTTGGCGGATTGGAGCCAAGTCATTAGAACAATGTGAATTGCAAGAACAAGAATTGACTATAACTCATAACAACAAATCAAAACAATTGAAATATACTCATGAAATTTGAATATGGAAATAAATTTGGATAGGAATTTTAATTAAAATTGGGAAAATGGTTTTTTTACAAAGAAAACTGAATTTTTTAGTGAGAGACAATTTTTTTAGAAAGATAAAGGAAATATTAGAGATAAAAAATAAAAATAAATATAAGATAGAAAAAATAATTAGTATAGAGATTAGTATAAAAACATAGATTAATAATGTTAATTATCATTGGAAAGTGGAGTAATTAAAGAGTTGTCTAGTTTTGAATTTGAAATTCAAAATTTTCAAATGTAATCCTCCAAAAATCAGATTTAAAAAAGATTTCATATGGTCCTACCACAATCCATATGGGTGCATTTCATTGGCTAGTGTAATTAGGCTCAATTACACTTAGTGTAAGTGTAGCCTTTTCGTTAATTTTCATTGAACAAGATTTATTATATCATTATCATCACTAATTAGTTGTTATTACTTCCACAACTTATAGATTTTTGAATTCATGGATTTGATGTAAATATGGCTTGCTTGATAGAAATGACTTGCTTTGATACGAACTTGGCATAATGGGTGTAATTTGTTGTTTTTGATTATTTGGGTCACCTTTTACTTATTCGTAACTTCTTAGGTGTTATTGAAACAGATGTTTTTAATAATTAAGTTATTATCTAATTTGTCATAATAAATATTATATACGTGTTTTAAGTTATCCGTTTTACATAATTTTCACGTAAAGCGGTCTTACAAATGAACATTTAATTGTTGCTTACATTCTTGTTCAAAATTTGCTGGAAATTGCTACATTTAAAAAATAGTACAGTTTTTTTATCCTGGATAGGATTGTGAAGTTTGTAAAAATATTATTACTCCTTACCTTCAAAATCAAATACCCCATTCACTTCTTCGATTAAACGTTTTCAAAGTTTGAATAATATTTAGGAAAAATTACAAATAATCACCACGTATTTGCGGTTTTTTACAAATTACCACCCCGTATTTACGTTTTTACAAATAACCCCCAAAGTTCAATGTATATTCCCCAATTAACACCGTATTTTTAACCCGAATATCGTTTTACTTATTTTCCGACTTATGGGGTGACGATTTACGCTGGAATTAGGCATCATTTGGTTGACCGCTGTAATTAAACTCAATGAGAATATCCGATTCAAGGGAATCCAATTACACATGACTTTTGAACTATCTAGGCTAGGGGGCTCTTGGAAAATCATGAAATTTTTAAACTCCTACATTTTATCAAAAAGTGTCAACCAAATGAACTCTCATTTTTGCAAATCATGGGATTTTCTAATTCCTGCGTTTTATGAGGGGTAACCAAACGAGCACTTAACCATGAAGTTTTTTTTATCGTAGGTAGGATTGTGAATTTTGTATTGTTAATTATATATTATATTATATTATATTATATTATACCTCCTCATAGCCAGGCGAAACATTATACGACTTTATCATATTTGTCGACGCTGCTGCCAGTTCTTACAAAGAATTGGATGATGCCAAAAATCTATTTCTAGCACAAAAAGCTATAATCTAGTGGATGTCTTGCAATGATGAAAATTCTCATTAATTTCACAGCTCTATTAAGGCCATAAGAGCTCAAAATAAGATTTTTCAAATCAAGAACCGGGAAGGCCAGCTCTGTAGTGATAATGAAGCAATAGAAGTGGCTTTTTTGGATTATTATAAAGGTCTGCTAGGAAGGTCTCACTCAGTTACCAGGGTAAATTTGAGGGTTGCTAGAAGAGGAAAGTGCATTAATGAAATTCAGGCTGCTGCTATGGTTCATAGGGTGACAGGGGAGGAAATAAAGAAGGCTATGTTCTCTATTTCCCTGACAAAGCCCCTGGCCCTGATGGCTATACTTCAGCCTTCTTTAAGGATGCCTTTGAAATTGTGGGAGCTGATGTAATAATGGCTATACAGGATTTTTTTGAGAATGGTCAACTATTAAATCAGATGAATGCTACTCTAGTGACTTTAATTCCAAAGAAAGAGAGACCTGAGTTTGTAACGGATTTCAGGCCAATTGCTTGCTGCAATGTCCATTATAAAACTATCTCAAAAATCATTTGTAATAGAATTGCTGGGGCTTTAGCAGAAGTGGTAAGTGTTAATCAGAGTGCATTCATACAAGGGAGGGAAATTGTGGATAACATCCTTATTTGCCAAGATTTGATGAGGCTATATAATAGAAAGCAATGCTCTCCTAGAGTGATGATGAAGATTGACTTGAGAAAGGCCTATGACTCCATTGAGTGAGATTTTCTGGAAGACATGCTCATTGCTCTGAAATTCCCTGCTCAGATGATTCAGTGGATCATGCAATGTGTAACTACTCCTAGTTATACTCTTTCTCTTAATGGCTCCCATTTTGGCTATTTTAAAGGGGGCATGGGGTTAAGACAGGGTGATCCCTTATCACCTTTGCTTTTCACTTTATGTTTGGAGTATTTGACTAGGATCCTGGATATGGTGACTAGGAGTGGAGATTTTAGGTTCCATCCTATGTGTAGAGCTTTAGGTCTCTGCCATCTTGCATTTGTAGATGATTTATTGCTTTTCTGTAGAGGGGATGGCCAGTCTGTTATTGTTATCATGAGAGCATTATGCACCTTTTCTGAGGCTTCTGGATTACATATAAATAAGGAGAAATCTGGCATTTATATGAATGACATTCCTGCTGGTGTTGAGGAAACTATTCTGTCCATTTCTGGCTTTAGGAAAGGTACTTTTCCTTTTAGGTATTTGGGGGTGGACATTTCTTATAAGAGGCTCAGTAATCATCAGTGTAGTAAATTGGTTGATAAATTGGTGATGAGGATTAGAAGTTGGGGAGCAAAAAAACTAAGCTATGCTGGAAGGCTAGTGCTAGTTAAAACTGTGCTCTCACAATTGCATTGCTATTGGGCTAGAATTTTCCTGCTGCCTAAAGGGATCATGCATAGAGTGAATGGTATTTGCAGGAATTATCTATGGTCTGGGACAGATGACTACCATAAGGTGCCTGCAGTAGCATGGGAGACTTGCTGCTTACCAAAAAATCAGGGGGGCTGGGTTTAGTGAATGCCATGACATGGAATATTGTTGTGCTAGGCAAATATTCCTGGTGGGTATCTAATAAAAAGGATACATTATGGGTTAAGTGGGTCTATCATATGTATATCAAGCAAAAGGATTGGTGGTCTTATAGCCCAACTGTAAACTCAAGTTGGGCACGGAGACAAATCTGCAAGGTCAAGGACAAACTCAATGAGGGCTTGCTACAGAATGGATGGTTGAATCAACCATATAATACTGATACTCTTTATCAGTGGCTCATGGGGGCAAGAGAGAAGGTCAATTGGACTCCTTTTGTTTGGAATAGGTACTGTCTACCAAAAGTTAATTTCATAACATGACTTTATGTCAAAGAGAGACTGGCAACCAAGGAGAGACTTACTAAGCATGGAATATAGAATGATGGAGTATGTTATCTTTGTGGACTGGCTCAGGAGACACAGGCACACCTATTTTTTGACTGTCAGTTTAGCAGTAGGTGTCTGGCTCTATTGCAGGACTGGCTAGATATTGATATCTCTGGACAGCTGCAGGGGATAATACAGTGGAAATGTCGAGGATTACTGAAGAAACAGATGGTTATGGCATGCTTGGCTAGCCTGGTTTACCATATATGGAATTTTAGAAACCAAGCAAGAGAAAGTGGACTGGTTGGGCACCCCAAAATCATACTTAGGCAGGTGCAGCAAATGGCTAAATACAGATTTCAGAGTTTGCAGGCTGGACAACTTTGTGTGCGAGCCAGAAATTGGTTCAAGGATAGGTTCCTAATAGTCTAGCTCCTTTCTGTTAATTTAATGTATGTAGTGGTGACTGATCATGTATGAATATGAGTGTTAGGAGATGTACTTGTAATGACTAGTTTGAGCTTAATGAGAATGTTCACATTCTACCAAAAAAAAACATATTTGTCGACGCATATTTTGGAACGTGAATATATTTAGTTACACATTATTAAAAATTATAAAACTTGATATTTTTATTGTACTCATGACGATAAATCAAATAAGATCTCAAATGACTTTTTTTTCTCTTATTGATTACAGATAATACCAAATCCATTTTTAAAATAATGTCCAAAAATAGAATTTTTATCGTTTTGGCACGACCTTGAAAATGAGCACAGCATTTCATCCTGCGACAGACGGCCAGACTGAGAGGACAATAAAGACTCTGGAAGACATGTTGAGAGCTTGTGTGATGGAATTCGGAGGAATATGGGAGGAACGACTCGATCTGATTGAGTTTTCGTACAATAATAGTTATCACGCAAGTATTGGGATGGCACCGTTTGAGGCTTTGTACGGCAGGAGGTGCCGTAATCCAGTTTGTTGGGACGACTGTGCAGAGGCAGTGATTTTAGGACCACAGATGGTTCAAGAGATGGTCGAACACGTAAAGATGATCAGACAAAAGATGAAGGCAGCTCAGGATCGGCAAAAGAGTTATGCGGACCCGAAGCGCAGGCATATAGAATTTCAGCCGGGTGACAAAGTTTTATTAAAAGTATCGCCAATGCGCGGAGTTATGCGATTTGGCAAGAAAGGAAAGTTAAGTCCGAAATACATTGGACCCTATGACGTGTTGGATCGGATTGGCGAGGTAGCATATCGACTTGCTTTACCAGCTTCGCTTGAAAGGGTACACAACGTGTTTCACGTATCGCAGTTACGACGATATTATCCAGATGTGTCACATGTGTTAGAACCTGAAACCATTGAGTTGGATGAGACCTTAACTTACGTGGAATTGCCGACAAGGATTTTGGATAGAAAAGTTCGGAAGACAAGGAGCGGTGAAACCGTCATTGTCAAAGTGTTATGGTCTAACCACGAGATGGAAGAGGCTACATGGGAAGCCGAATCAGCTATGCGCGAGATGTATCCGCACCTTTTCGACGAGGTATGTTTGGTTACGAGCACGTAACCTTATTTTTTTAGGGGGGTAGGAGATGTCGCATCTTGTTTTATGAGAGGTTTTGGGCTAGTAAGGTCGGTTTACATCGAGTTATACGAGATTATATCGAGTTGCATGTAGTATATATACCATTTTATTTTGTTGCATGTTATGTCATAATAAGTATCGGATGTGCTAAACTTTATGGGCGTCGCCTTGTTACGGGTAT
Source organism: Silene uniflora (assembly GCA_018983105.1). NCBI lineage: Eukaryota > Viridiplantae > Streptophyta > Magnoliopsida > Caryophyllales > Caryophyllaceae > Silene > Silene uniflora. Next base: position 33,840 of record JAGPOY010001948.1, read on the forward strand.
GAGTCGAACTTCGGGGACGAAGTTCATTTCTAAGTAGGGGAGACTGTAATACCCCGTTCTCTCTTAAGGGTATACTCGACCGAATTGGGGTTACTCGGCCGAGTATACCCATTGTCAGATTAAGGGAGAGTCTGCCAAGAGCAGACTCGACCGAGCTTTGCGTAAATCGGTCGAGTATCGATGACTCGACCGAGTAAGGTGTAATTCGGCCGAGTCAGGCCGACGGGTTAGGCGATCCGGTTTGGATTGATTGTGAGTGATTGGTTTAATATAAAAGAAGTAATGACATTTCTCCTAAGCAGTTTAACGTAAAAGCATTTCTATCACAAACCCTAATCACTCCCAATCAATCCTAAGCAAGATTAGTCCGGATCCTCGCCTCTTCGTTTGTTGATTGTTGTAAGTACGCTAGATCTACATCTTGTATTTCATTTACGATTGAATCGGTAGATTTGTTATATGAATGCATTAGGGAACAAGTTGATTGATTGATTGCATATATTAGGTTGTGAGTTCGTAGAGAAGCCCTTTTAGCCGATTGATTGTATTGCTTGCTTGCGGATTTGCTATCAGGTAGGATTTTCCTACTCAGTAATTCATTTGTGACGATTGTGTGATTGGTTGTTAATCGATTATATGATTATCGATATGAGTTGAGATGATGATGATGGTTCCGGCTGAGTGAGTCCATGTGGGAGTGGACCACGCCCTTTGATCGCCCCTTGTGATTCCCATCACAAGGGGGATGTGCACATTAAGGAACATAGGGATTCACTCGTTGCGATGAGTGGCTGTGGTGGCGAGGCTGTGTCACTGGCTGATATGGGTACTTGTTGCGATGGGTACCTGGCTGAAAGAGATGATGATTTAATACTTGGTTTTCGCTGCGTTAATATTGTTTATGTCACATGAGATACGTTTGGTAATGATTACTGACCCCGTTGTGGTTGTCTTCTGACCTGCTGTGATCCATCGGGGTGGTGAGCAGACTTTAGCAGGTGATCTTGTTGATGGAGTCGCATGGAGGGACACAGCCGAGTCTAGTTCACAGTCATAGCTTCCGCTTTTCTAGTTTCACTTTCAGTTTGTCAGACATTGTATTTTACGTTGTTTTGAGATACATTGGTTGTAACACGATTACATTGTTATACATTTTAATAAATTGTCCTTATTGTTTACTTTTGATCTTCACTGCCTCGGTTCTCCGAGATGGTAGCATCCTTATATGCTAGGGCAGTCCCTGGTAAGGGGCCATGGTATATGGGGGTGTTACAAAGTGGTATCAGAGCGAACGATTTTGGAACTTAACCAATGAACAAAATGAACGTAGGGTGTCTAAATTAAAATAAACCCGGGGAAAAATTGTAAAGAGCTACCGCAAGGGCTTGGGAGACGTCCTAAAGCCGCACCTTGCCTTTACAACTTAGAACTGTCCACTAGGGGGGGAGTGTCTTATGTGTAGTCCATGTTGTTTTATAAAGTTGATGTTGTATACGGCTGGTATGAAATGCGCGATATGAAATGATTGGAAGGCAGTATGCGAAAGCATAGAATTGATGTATGAGATTATGTGAATGGCATGTTGGCATGATTGAAAGTATCGATTTCGTTGTTTCCGTGAATATTGCATGAAATGAACATGAATGCATTACAATTGGTATTATAAGTCTATATAGATGCATTACGTATGATTTGAAAGGCATGTTTGATGTTATAACGTGGTTTTATACCTTAGTAATATGCATAAGATACACGTAAGTAGCGAAAAAGGGTGAAAAGGGTAGTACGGATGCATGACTCGACCGAGTATAGGCAGGGCTCGACCGAGTCAGGGTGACTCGACCGAGTACCTTGGTACTCGACCGAGTAGGGTGAGAACAGAACGGAACAGTAGCTCCTGGAACGTGTATACTCGACCAAGTGTAAGGGAAGCTCGACCGAGTAAGGCTGACTCGGCCGAGTATGACCTTACCCGACCAAGTATGATTGTATCAGGGATTCTGGAAAGTTGCTGATGTGGGGTAACACGGCCGAGTAACAATCTTACTCGACCGAGTATCCCATACTCGACCGAGTAACCGTGCAACTCGGTCGAGTATCTCTTTGGGCGAACGTGATTATGTTTTGATCTGTAGGCTATTGCTTACGTTTCCCTTGTTTATTCCTATCAGCTCAAAATGCCACCCAAGAGATCGAATGCTCATGTGCTAGCTGCTGACATGAGGCTAGATGAGATAGCTAGGTTGATTGAGCAAAACGAGAGCCTCAATGACATCGTTAGCCGGATAGGGAAAGAACCGGGTGAGATGAGTGCTTCTAAGATGAGTACAGTGATCGCTCGTTTTAAACCTACCGTCTTCGAGTGTACCGGCGAGGCCAAGTTGCTCGACAACTGGCATGATGAGATGGAGAACCTGATGGAGGTTGTCCAATGTCCGGAAGAGCTACAAGTGGACCAAGCTGCGTTCTACCTAAGGGATATCGCGGATACGTGGTGGAGAAGCGTAAGAGAGGCCGCTAGGGAGCAGTATCGACAGAACGGTCGGGGGTTTATTCCATGGAAGGACTTCAAGGCTGAGATGAGAAAGCGCTTCGTGCCGGAGCATGTTCGTAACCGGTTGAGGGCCGAGTTTGACTCGTTTGTCATGACAGAGGGAATGACTGTGGCATATTACTACCACAAGTTCTATGCTTTGTCTCGTTATGCAACCGACACCGAGCTGAGCGACCTTAGCTTGGCTATTCGTTTCGAGAAGGGCTTGCATTTCAAGATTTTGGAGAAGCTACCGGCTGGAACCTTGACGGATCTGACTGAGGATTATGAACGGGCTGGGCATGTTGAACGGATTATTGACATGTCCAAAGAGGCTAAAGAGCGCACTACGGAGAAGAGGAAAGCGGAGAGTGAGGGTAATGGCCAGGGTAATTCCAAGAGAGGTGGCTATACCCAAACTCTAGGATATTCTGGGGGATCTAGCTACGGTGGAGGATTCCGTGGTCGTGGTGGCCGCACCTCTAGCGAGTCGACTCCTTTGACTTGCTACAACTGTGGCAAGATAGGGCATCGACGATTCGAATGTCGTGGTCCGGGAGGAGGAGCTCATCAGCCGAGACCGTATCAAGGGAATTTCTCTCAGGCACCGACTCAGAGCGCGGCTAGCAATAAGCCGGCTGGATCATGGTACAATCAGAATGGGCAGAATAGCAATGGAGGAGGGTCTTACTAGCGTCAGACTGCTACCGGGAATCAGACAGCGGCTGCAAAGCCGACTATATCTGCAGCTACGGTACAAGGAGGGGGTCCAGCAAAGAGTAGTGGCAAACTATTCATGATGGAGAAACAGACAGGTGAGGAGGATGCGCAAGTTGTCACTGGTACTTTTTCCATTCACAATACCACGTCTTTTGTTTTGTTTGATTCCGGGGCAACCCATTCATTTGTTTCTAAAAGTCATGCAAAGAGTATGGGATTAAGAGAGTATGTGATAGTGAAATATGATGTCTTTATACCTTCGGGGGAGTCAATATCTTGTAATAGGAAGTATAAGGATGTGTCGATGTATATAGAAGAGACGAACTTCCCGATTGACCTGTTAGAATTTCCATTAGACGGTTTTGAGGTCAATGTCGGAATGGATTGGTTGGGTAGACACAAAGCTAAGATAGATTGTCATCAGAAGAAGGTGACATTGAGAGGACCTAAAGGGAAAAGCGTGTCTTACCGCGGGTTTGTTGTAAAACCCAAGTTTAAGTTTATTGCAGCGATGACCCTGAAATCTTATCTACGGAAGGGATGTCCTACGATACTTTGTCACATTCGGGATAACCGATCCGAAGTGTTAGTAGCATCGGAGATACCAATTGTGGGAGAGTTTGTGGATGTCTTTCCTGAAGAGATACCGGGGTTACCACCAAGAAGAGATATCGATTTCACAATCGACTTGAAGCCGGGAACCGGGCCGATTTCCAAAGCCCCATACCGTATGGCGCCAAGGGAACTGGAGGAGTTGAAGAAATAATTGGAGGATCTGCTCAATAAGGGAGATATTCGACCAAGTGTATCGCCTTGGGGAGCACCGATTCTGTTTGTCAAGAAGAAGGATGGTAGCATGCGGCTGTGCATCGATTACCGCGAGTTGAATCAGGTAACCGTGAAGAATAAGTATCCGTTGCCAAGGATTGACGACCTGTTTGATCAGCTTAGTGGAGCCGGAGTGTTTTCAAAGATTGACCTGAGATCGAGCTATCATCAGTTAACGATTAATGACAACGATGTACCTAAGACGGCTTTTCGATCGAGGTATGGTCACTATGAGTATGTAGTGATGCCTTTCGGGTTGACTAATGCACCGACGGTGTTTATGGATTTGATGAACCGGATTTTCAGTGAGTTCTTGGATCAATTTGTTGTGGTGTTCATCGACGACATTTTGGTCTATTCTAAGACAAAGGAGGAGCATGAGGAGCATTTGAGGTTAGTTTTGCAAAAGCTGCGTGACAACAACCTCTATGCTAAGCTGTCAAAGTGTGAGTTTTGGCTCGACAAAGTGGATTTTCTGGGGCACATAATTTCAAAGGAAGGTGTTTCGGTTGATCCAAGTAAGATTTCGGCGGTGTCGAACTGGGAAGCACCGAAAAATGTGGCAGATGTTCGGAGTTTCTTGGGTTTGGCAGGCTACTATCGAAGGTTTGTGAAAGATTTTTCATCGATAGCAAGACCGTTAACCGCATTGATGAGGAAGGATAAGCAATTTTGCTGGGATGAGGACTGCGAGACTCGTTTCAAACTCTGAAGGATCGCTTGACCACAGCCCCTGTCTTAGCATTACCGGATGGATGCGAGAATTTTGAGGTTTACACCGACGCCTCCAAGAAGGGATATGGATGTGTGTTGATGCAAAATGGGAAGGTGATAGCTTATGCCTCGAGACAGCTCAAGTCATATGAGGAGAATTACCCAACTCATGATTTGGAACTGGGTGTCGTTGTCTTTGCTCTCAAAATCTGGAGACATTACCTTTATGGGGCAACCTTTAAGGTGTTTTCGGATCACAAGAGCTTGAAGTACATTCACACCCAAAAGGAGCTGAATATGAGACAAAGGAGATGGATGGAGCTGATCGATGATTACGACATGCAGATCTTGTATCACGAAGGAAAAGCCAATGTGGTGGCCGACGCTTTAAGCAGAAAGAGTGTGCACTCCTTGTGTGCACAACTATCGTTGATGCAGCTGAGAGACGAGGTGAGGAAGATGGGGATTCATATGATCCGGAAAGGGGATGCGATTAGTGATTTGACGATTGAGCCTGGCCTTTATCAGGAGATTCGGGAGAAGCAATTGCTTGATTCTAAGATCATTGGGTGGAAGGAGAAGCTGAAGGATGTGGAAAACTCGAGATTTACCATTCATGGGGATGGAAGCCTTCGTTTTGATGGACAATGGTGTGTGCCTAGTGATGCCGAAATGAGGAAAGTAATTATGACTGAAGCTCATTGTACTCCTTATTCAGTACATCCGGGCGGCGACAAATTGTATTGAGATTTGCGAAAGACATTTTGGTGGCCGGGAATGAAGAAGGAAATTGCTGAGTTTGTGGCTAGATGTTTGACTTGCCAGCGAGTCAAGGGTGAACAACGAAGACCACAAGGACTAGTGCAATCACTAGAGGTACCGGAATGGAAGTGGCAATCTATATCCATGGACTTTATTGTGGGGTTACCAAGGACTCCGCAAGGAAATAACATGATCTGGGTTATTGTGGACCGACTGACGAAGTCAGCTCACTTTATTCCCATGAAGGATACTTGGAGCAAAGC
>JAGPOY010001949.1:3840-19604 GCA_018983105.1 Silene uniflora
ACCGAGAACTTTTATTAACCAAGCTCAAAATTTTTACAAGAAATTGGTGGGCAGCCGAGATACAATCTGGGCCCCCACCCCCTTAGCAATAGAAAAGCTAAGTCTAGTAAAATAAAAGCAGCAGCACGCGCTCCGGCATCCTGGGAGACAGAATACTTCTGGATCCTCTTCAGCAAGGCAACAACATCCTCTCCCAATTCCCCCAACGAAGAGAAGGAGAAAGGCAAGAAACCAAAACCATGCGCCGAGCACAAGTCCCGGTACTTGGCGCACTTACGCCGAGCAGCATCAACCACCACCCCGTCGGGGATAAAATCAGCCATCCCAGACTGAGTCAAAGGTGAAGAGCCGACCAGATCCACACACACATCACGACCCCTGTCCCAGAAATAGAGCAGCAAATCCGCAGGACGCAAGGACCCGCCATTATTATTATTATTATTATTATTATTATTATTATTAGAACTTAATTAGACATGAAATATTATAGCATATTTGACGTTTTTGAGAGTTGCCACATGACAATTAAATATTACTCAAGTTAGCATTTTAATAGTATTTTATAGATAGATAAATGAAATGAGGAAGTTTATAACAAAAAGAAAGAGTTGCATTTATGATGAACGATAGAAAAGTAGAGTAATGTGATTTTTATTTGTCGTTCAACATATTCTAACAATAAACGTAGAAATTTTAATTTAGTATGTATTTTGATTTGTTAATTGTTTTTAAAAAAAATTAAAAAAAAAATCTTAGTTTATTCTTTTATTATTATATGCTATTTAAAAACTTAGTATGTATTGTCTACGCATTTAATATTTGCAAATTAATTATTTTTTTTGTTTTTTTCTTTTTTAAAAAAATGGTGATGAGAAAAGTGGATTTTGGTGGAATGACATTAAGTAAGTCCATGTCAACATTGAGATGGATTAATTTGTCACTTGTGGTATTGACATGACTTTTTTCAAGCTGACATGAATTTAACACGTGGCGTTTAATTGACATTTTTTGGGAGCCTTTTAATATAGTTTTATAGATTTTTTAAGTTATACATTTATTAAAAACAAATTTATTAAAATTATTGTTTATAGTACAATGAAAAGATAGCGTTGGAAGGTCATAAGGTCTTGCGTTTTTATGGAGAAAAGATGTGAAATGTGTTCAGCATATGGACTTCAATATCGAGATTGATGATCATTGGCGTCTTACGGGTTTCTATGGTTGGCTCGTGGTCAGTGAGCGATATCTCTCATGGCAATTACTTCGTCTACTTAGCTCTCAATCCAGTGGTGGGTTTCTATAAGAGATTACAACGAGATACTGTTGTAAATGATATGAAGGGTGACAGTCGGTCAGCTACAATGACATATGATAATGGTCGGGTGAGGGATGGGTTTAAGACCGTGGCACTTGTGGCGAATTGTTATTTTAAGGAGCTATTTAAGTTGGAACTAGGGGTGTTAATGAGACGAGACAGCTCGCGAACAACTTGAGATCGGCTTGGTCAAAGCTCGGTCAAGGCTCGGCTCGGGCTCGGCTCGAGAGCTTAACGAGTCAAGCCGAGCAAAGGCTGGCTCGACTCAAAAAGCTCGCGAGCAGCTCTAACGTGTGTGACTACATAAGATATTGCACATATTTTATATGAATATTTTATCATGATTATATCTTTGTGTCACTTAAACGTAAACAACTCAAAACAGCATAGAATGGGTCAAATCTCTTCAATTCTTGATTAAATGTCATGGAATCCTATGTTGGTGCTTTAATTGTGCGATTAACTCTCCGGTTTAAGACCTTCATTTGGCATCGTAAGAGCATTTGGAATCCCATGTTTTCCACTCTAAATTGGACTTTGAACACTTGGGCTTTCACTTGCATTGACTTCATTAGTATTTGTTACTTCAATCCATTAAATCTTCATGCAAAGTTCTACACTTGGTCCATCACTTTATTCTTGCTTAGCCTTATACTCTAGTCTTGCATAATTAGTAGAATTAAGCTTCTAAATGCTCAAATTCCTACAAAACATGTTGAAACAAGCAAATGCAACAAAGATAATAATATTAGCTCAAAAACACTATGATAAATGCTAAATGACATGAAAATTAGAGCTATACTAGAGGGTTAAAATATAAAATGGGCACTTATCAGTCATACATATTAAATGTATCGTTGTCAAATATTTTAACATATAACCTTCGAACCTTGTTATTGAAAATATCGGTAGAAAAAAAGAAAAAAATAAGCATTTTTATATAGGCTCAATATGGTTCGAGTTTGGCTCGAGTTCCGTTAAAACTCGCAAACTTTATAACGAGCACATTTTTTTTCAAGCTCGAGTAAGCTCGAGATTGGCTCGAGCTCAAGTTTTGGTTCTTGAGCACAAGCCGAGCAAGGCCAAGCTCGGGCTCGGCTCGGCTCGTTAACACCCTTAGTTGGAACACCCTATGGACTTTGAAAGCTTGTCAGATGTGGTGGAGAATAACTAGGGTGTCTGGTAGGATGAATAAGGTTATGAGGTGCGTGCGATTATAGTGAAGAAGAATTGGTGAGTGCGCTTAACCAAATGCATCCTCTTAATGCGCCAGGTCCGGATAGAATAAATAGTTTGTTTTATCAAGCCTATTGGCACATTGTCGTTGGTAACTAGTACGGTTCTTGGCATACTGAAGGGGGATCCTCTCCCAAAGGGAATTAAAATGACATATATTGTATTGATACCTAAGAAGAAGGTCTCCGATAAGATGACTGATTTTGGTCGATTAACATGTACAATGTTGTTTACAAGTTGGTTTCAAAAGTATTAGCGAATAAGTTGAAGCAATTTTGGATAACATTGTCTCAGAAAATCAGAGCACTTTTTCATCAAGTCGTTAATTACGGGCAACATTTTGGTGGCATTTGAGACTTTCCACCACATGAAAAATACTCGTAGTGGGAAAATCAGAAGGCTATGAAGCTTAATATGTCAAAGCCGTATGATCGAGTATAATGGTTTTTTTTTTCTCAAAAGGATGTTAACCAGAATGGGGTTCGATTGTCGAAGGTCGAGAGGGTGATGACTTGTGTCATGAAAGACCTTCAAAAAACTAAGGGAAAAGGAAAAATAAATAGGCTAAATTAAAACACGTTGAACCCTGTCTCGACCATTAGACGTGCGTTACTTCTAATATGCGCAAATGGTACTCCTCTGTTGTCGGCGAATGTCTACTTCAATTCAAGGAAGTAGATAATGTTTTATCATTCGAGATAAAGTTTAGGTATTGACTAGATCTCCACGCCACGAAAATATCTAGCGAGGAACTCCATAATATTCCAAGTCGAAACGAGATGACTTATGAATATGAAGAGTGTTTCTGCCACGAAGTCAGAATTTACTCTAATTACTGTCAAAACTACCACAACGAGATGTACATGACGACACAGGTGATGACCCTCATTTTCAAGTAATATGTTATTAACCAACTTATGTAATATATATTGCTAAAATGGAATGAAAAACTAAACATATTGTCCGATCGTCATCGAGTGGTTTGTTGAAGATATATACACGAGTGACAACCCATGTCACCCAAGGGGTAGGCAAGGAAGGGGAACACCGCACCATACATTGACATGCAAATGATATAATGGATAGATTAGCAAGGATGAACCAACACCACCATGTCCAACATGACATAGCTAGCTGGAATGTGGCGTGGGAGAAGGGGGCGAAGGAAAGTTATACACCATATGTTTGCCTGTTTGGTACTTAAACTAATTTTGATCTATAGATACACGTAAGTTCTCTCATTAATCTTCTTGAATTAGTGTTTTCACCAATTCAACGGATTTTGACATTTATTTAACATATGTATTTTTTCATCAGATCATAACATGTAATATCGTTTTTTCAAAATCTAACTCACGCTTTTCAACTTAATAATTTTTTTTCTACCCCAATTAATTATTTAGTTGATATTCATTCATCCCTAGTTCGTAAGACAACCTACACGTAATCGATTACTCAAGTCACAACAAACATTTTTTCATGGCAAATATATAGTTGAATTAAAAACTTTATTTGTTGTTGTTGTTTGATAACGGTTTCGAACTTTGGACCACATAGGCTTATGAGCTTATCCCAATACTTGTAAGTTTATACACTATACAGGTCTCCTTTGACTCAGCACTCCGAAGTTGGACCTGCGTAGTTTTGGAAAAAGATGGAAACATTGACAAAAAAGGAGGCGTTGACGGCATGCGGCGGAATGACGGTGGTTTACGTGGCGGTCCTCTATTCTCCGACGCTTATTTTCCGGCGACCTCCACCGACGTCGTTTTATCAATACATGATCCGACGCTTCATATGCGCCATTGTTGCTACTCTTCTCTGCCTCTTCCTTTCTTCTCTTCTCCTCCTTCCTGTATGCCCTATCCTCTTTTCCCTTTCTCTATTTCTGTACTGATTAATTTCTGCTTCTGCGGCGTCGGATACGGTTATTTTGTGCAAAGTTTTCAATCTTTTGGTCTAAAATCAAGTGTACAATTGTTAGGAGTATGCATCCAACTCGCGAATCGCAACTAAAGTGAAGTGTCGGAGTAACGTAAATTTGTATTGTATCAATATTATCAACTTCTGTTTTCTATTGATTCATTGCTGCTTTACTAAAATTCATGGAGGTTTTGATCTTCTGTTGGTACTGTATCAATATGTGAAATTATGTTTTCGACTGATCAATCGCTCGCCTGTTGCCCTTTAAAATTGACTTTTGTTACTGATTAATCGATGCTTTTCTTGATTTATTTAGTATGGATTGTATTAATATATCAACTTCTGTTTTATATTGACTGATTGCTGCTTCTTTAATTCATCTAGGTTTTTAGCTTGTGTCGGTATGTTTGTTACTCCAACTCGGTTGCAACTATTGCAAGTGTCACCCTCGGACGTGGCAGGTGTCAATGTGTCAGATACGGTTATTTTGTGTAAAGTTGTAATTTTTTGGTCAAAATGAAATGTCAAAGCGTCATGTCATATCTGGGAGTGTCCTAATATTGGATTCCCGAGACGCAACCAAATTGAAGTGTTGCTCATTAAAAAAGTTTGTATTGTATCAATATATGAAGTTTTGTTTTCTATTGATCAATTTCCGGTTCTCTAAAATTCACCAAGGTTTTGATTTTCTGTTTGTACTTTGTACTGTACCACTATATGAAATTCTATTTTCGAGTTTCGAGTGATTAATTGCTGCTTGTCTAAATTACTTAGTTTTTCATCTTCTGATTGTAATGTATCAATGTATGAAGTTATTCTCAATTTGGCTGAATAATTGCTGCTTCTCTAATTCACTTAAGTTTTCGTCTTCGCTTTATACTGATTGCAGACTGGAAGCTGGAAATTGACGCATATATTAGCTGCCTACGGTGTACGATCTAATCATTTTGTGAGTGTCCCTCTTTTCTTCATCCAACTTTCATATGCATTTCTTATTAGGTTCAGGATTGATTGGGCTTGTATGTATAATGTATCAAACAGTGGCGTGCTGTGGTTCGTGCCTCTTCATTGACTTGTCTCATGTATGCCGGATCTTTTGTCCTCAAATTGTTGGACTTGTGGGACGAGGGTGAGAGTCCGTATTTTTCTCTCGAGGGCATCAGATCATTTGCTTCTAACATTGCTGCCTGGCGGAATCTTGTTGTGGTCAGTTCCTCTTCACCGACTATATCATTTTAAACATAGAATCTGATCTTATGGTACTGATGTTGCGCGTCATTAACTTGTCATCCCAGATTAGACTAGAAACCTGAAACAAAGCCTCAACATCATTAGTACTATTATCATACAGTACTTAAATACTTAAGTGGAAGCTAGTAATAGACATCTCTTTTCTGACCTAGTTGTTATGGGTCCGAGTCTCATTACACCATTTTGCTATTTAATTCTATTTTACGGAAATCATACCATTGACGTAACTACATCATACTCCTGCAAAAAATATTACTATAACTCCCATTTCAGTATACTACGGAGCATAATTTGAGTATGTAAGAAGAAAGGCTATTGTGTTTACTATGGATGGGCAGTGTTGTTATCAGTGCATAACTCAGCTTCGTTTATGCTATGAATATGTTGTTATCTTGCAAGATACGGTTAGGCATTTTGCCGTGTTAATTACACTTTCACCTTGAGGGTGCTTATGAAGAAGTCTACCTATGGGCTGTATGTTTGTGCTTTAAAAGAAACAAGAAAATAGACGACATTCGTTTTTTTTTTTCTGATGTTTGAATGCAAACAAACAAGTTATGCTTACATCATTCTGACATATTGTTTTGCAGTGGTTAAAACATATCAGTTGTAGCATGATTTATGAAAAGCACATTATTACTGTCCTCTTTGTGATTAGTAGCCTACCCCCTTCTTAAGCAAAAAACAACGAATATGCATAAAAGTTAAAGTATGTCGTGGGTTGCTGTCTGATATGATAATTAGTTTGAATGTTACCGAAAACAGGCACCAATTACTGAAGAATTGGTATTCAGAGCCTGTATGATACCTTTACTTTTGTGTGGAGGATTCAAGCCAAAAACTACTGTCTTTCTCTGCCCTTTGTTCTTCAGCCTGGGTAAGTAGAGCGACTTCATGTAAAGGTAATAACATATTTTTGGTTTTATATTATCATATGTAGTTGATAATTTCATGTTTTGGTTTGACAGTAATGCTTGGAACTTAAGATTCAGGTCACAGATTTTGTTTGTTATAATGTTTCTCCTTTCATGGTTTCTTTCCTCTCATTGTTGCCTAGAGTTGGTATTATGTTCTATTGAACAGAGAAGTTTCTTTTCGAGGATTTGAATGTTTAGAGCGTTAGACACTGTTACTTGTTAGTGCTCTTAAATCTTAAATCATATTTTTGAACTGCTTCCTTAGAAACTTGCACTGTTGTTGATCATTCTGTTTTGTTTCCCTTTTTCTTTCCCATGGTGCCTCCTGAATATTTTTGGTTCCGCATGGTTAAATGCTTAGAAATTAGAATAGTCAATGTCCATTTTTAGGAACAGCAATAATTTCTGAAGTCTTGTAAGTCTGAAGGGAGTTATCGTTTGGGTACTTGACCCTTTCAGTGAAGGGATCAATTTAAAAGGAGTATGAGTGGCAGGTAACGGAATTTTACCCAAAAGACATGCAACACTTGTTGTGTTTGTATTGAGCCCGTTGTTACTATTTTAAGGGGATACTTTGTCACTAGCAAGCTTTTTCTGGAGCCTACATGAATGAGTAATTCAAATGCCTGATATTCTTATATCCCTACAGACATATGCTATCTTATCTGAGCATGGTTTATGTAACTATTCTTATGTATTTGATCAGATGTATAATTGTCACTTATTATTTCCTATCAGCGCATTTGAATCATTTATTGGAGTTTTACAGCCGGAAGAACTGCAGTGTTCTTAAAACTTCCATAGCCGTCGGTATAATCTCCTTTCAACTTCATTAGTTTCTTTATTTTAATTAATATTCCCGAGTTTGAGTCTTTGGAATATTAGGTGACCTATAGTATGTAGACCACCTTGTATTTTGGTGATAACATGAGTGCTTTATAGTTGAATTATATTGAGCTGACTTAATGCAAGATGAGATTAGTGCAGCTTTCATGAACAATCTGTCATAAACTGAGTTATGTCCTTTAGTATAATTAAATGGATGAAAAATCGCAAAAACTACCTTATGTGTGTTTGGCCTAGTTTTTCAAAGTGTTTTTGGACTCAAAAGCACTTTTTGGCCAAACACATCTTATATTTAAAAGTTAAAAATAGTTTCTAAAAAACTCAAATAACATCTTTTTGCCCACAAAAATAGAAACATTTGATGTTTCTGATTCTTGGAAACTGCTTTTAAGAAATTAAACAAAAACTCATTTTTAACAATCTCGGCCAAACATGCTCCCACTTTCAAGTATCGCAGATTATATTCTGTTATTTCAAACTACTACCTAATAATAAGACATGATCAAATTGAAACAACTGACCGGTTGGCTTAAAGATTTTGAGCTCATCCCTGAACATATCCCGCATTCTAATCTCCTCCATCTGAGCCTCCATCCCTTTCCTTCTCTCTATTTCTTATTTCTCTGCTTCCCGTGTCTGATCATTATCACGTAATTTGTATTTTACACAGCTTTCCTAAATATATGTTTGATTTCTTCTTAAAAACCCTTGAAAATCCTAATTTATCAAATGAGGGCCAGTTTTTCTCTCTGGATATTTTAGCCGATTCATGTAAAATTGACTGGTATTTTAAACTTCTGTTTATATTTTTATTGTTAAAGTTACAATGAATGAACTTGCATTGTTTTCTATTTTCTTTTGACCTTTTGGGAGCGGTGTAGTTGCAGTGTGGTGGTCGGTATTTTGTTGGATACGTGTTAAAAGAAAATTGGTTATAAATTATAATAGGTGGTTTTTTGTAAGTTCTCTATCAATGGCTCTAAATTTTTTTATTGAACAAAGGACCATTCAATAAAAGACATGAAAATCTAACCAGGTAGCTTCCGTTGCCTAATGATTTTTTTACCTGGGTATCACATAAGATGGTCCTCTTTCACATATGCTCCATTTGAAAGGTCTCAAGATTGATAGGGAATCCCTGCTGGTTGGTTATGTCACCTTGTCAGATCACTTATTGGATGGTACTTGTGAGGAATAGTTATGGAAGTTGTGGCAATATATTGATTTGCTATGAAACTGGTGTTCTTGTTGCACTTTGTTCGAAACTTATCTGACATTCTTAGTTGTTATTTAAGTTCTTGTATGGAGTTGCGCTTCCCTTCCAACTATTAAAAAGTTTTTCTGAGTGCATACTGAAGACAAGGACCTGATTTGATAGGTTACTTTGGGATTTATGCTTACACTAGGGCTTAATTATCTCATAGACCTTCAGTTGCAATCTTCAGCTACTTGACTGTAGATACGTATCTTTAAAACATTATTATTCCTGAAATATCATAACTTCCCTAATATGTACACACTAAGAAATCTGATTATATGTCAAGGAATTTGGTTAATTTATACTTTGTACCACTTTGGACTTGAATGGCACTAAGTGCGACTGACTGTGTTTGAAATTCAGGTACACAGCTTGCATATACAATGGTTTTTGGCGCCTATGCTTCTTTTCTTTTAATCAGAACTGGTACGTAATGTTTGTCATTCACACTCATGACATTTATTTTTCTAGTGTGCTTTTGCTACAGTGGGTTAAAGTAAAAGCGTTTTGGAATCTCTTTTTATTTTGTATGGGGTCTCAAATTTAAAACAAAAAAAAATTCTAAAGCATATGTTGTGCAATTTTTCTTACCTCAAGAATTTCGAGTTTTTTTAATGAGTTTTCTTAGACCGAAAGATAGGCAACCTATTTTCGTGGTCAATATTAGCTGTCCTTGGAACAAGTAATGCAAAATGGCTCATAAAATTTGTTGCTTCTTATATTTTGAAATAGCACTCGTTTGGTGCATTCTTGGTGTAACGTTCATTATGGGCCATACAAAAAAATCTCGATCCTTCTTTCTGGGCTGTAGCTGGAGCCTTTGAAGCACTGTGATAAAGTTGGTGTAGATAGGTTATTTAGAGGCATGTGTTTTTTTAATATCGGCCGCAAGCCCGCAACACTGTTTCTCTACCTAGTTTTCACGGCATTGGAGGTTACAACGATTGCATTTCACCACATTTTGAGACCATATCAGCCGTATTTTTGTAGTTTAGGCCATGAAAACTGATACCATGACTTTGATCGAAGCCAAGATTTAATAATATGCTTAGAGGTGCCATAAATTTGAAAATTTTGGGCTGGTCCACTGAATGTCAGACTTTCCATTTCTGTGAGATGTTGGAGCTAGTTAATAGGATACTCCTGTTTCTTGTTCCTACCTTAAGCTCAGTCTTCTCCATTTGAATTTGATTATTAACGGATATGAACTACTCCGTATGACATAATTTTTGTAAATATATGTAGTGATATACTCTAAACTTAGTCATTTTTGCTTTATTTAAAACAACTATTTTCATATTATTATTTAAGTCGTCAAAATCATTGCATATTGTCTGTAATATTGGTCAAAGTCGATATTGTTCAGTCAATATCGAATGGGGACTATATAAATAGGATGGAGGGAGTATTATCTTTGTTCAGTTCTCTTTGTTTTTTTACTTAGTTTTCCTCCACTTCAGTAGATAAGCTTCAAGTCTCTTATTAGCTCCAAATATTCACTTTGTTGGGCGACAAGAGGCTCGTTTGCTTTTGTGGTGTGTTGCTGTCAGTTACCATTAAGCCACTGCAAAGGAAATCTAATGTCTCATCGACAAGGCCTAAGGAATCCTTGGACACAATTTGTGTGATTTTCATAATGCGTAAATTTTATATAATGTTCTCCATCTGGATTTTTGGCAGATTAGTTCCGATGAGCCTCTTTTGTATTTTTCTTGTAATGTGCATGCACATATGTCGTCGGATTTAGTTTGGTGTTTTCTGGTGGTATGTTGAACTGCATCATTGTGCTAAGACAAAATAACTGCTAATTGTGGGAATGTCGCAACCAAAATTTGTTCAGTAGGCTAGTCTTTCTTTAATAACATATTTGGTTTTGATTACAGGGCATCTTGCTGCGCCATTAGTTGCTCATATTGTCTGCAATTTTATGGGACTGCCTGTTATATATTCTAAACGAGGCGAGCTTCTAACTTTGGTGCTATTATTTTCTCAAAGACATGCATTGCAAGTGTATAACCAAGGTACACCACATTTGCCTCTAATATGGTATTGGTTGCAGGGTTAGTGGTAAGCATTGCTTCTGTCGCAGGAGCTGTAGCTTTTTTCTGGCTTCTCACTCCACTCACAGTCCCAGCTTCGTATAATCTCAAGACAGATGATTGTCATTGTTGGCAAGGATATTGCAGTTAATTCATTGTTGTCAGGGAAATCATCTCCCGTCCAAGCCAAATTCAAATTAAGATCATTCCGATACATTAGAAGATTCGGAAGGAAAATGATCCCCTTCCCCGACTTCCCTTTGGAATGAAAGTGATTTAATCCCCTTCCCCCCTTTACTTGTATCTAAACAATAAACAATTGGTTGGTGTTTGTAACCTTGTATCCCCCCTATATGTAATACTCTTTCTTTACATGTGATTGTACATTTGTATTGCACCACATTTTACTAAAGTTATACTCCCTCTTATTCACTATAATTGTCCCTTTTTCCATAAACGGACTATTCAAGTAATTGTCCCCTTTCCTTTTTTGGTAACTTTTATACATATTTTATTCATCCCTCTCTCCTCTCACCAAACCCCACACAACTCTTTTACTCCTATTTTATTATTTTCTTTAATATTTTGGCCCTACAATTCCTTATTTAACTCATAATAATTCATCCCTCTCTCTTATCACCAGCCCCACAAAACTCTTTTACTCTTATTCTAATAATTTTCTTAAGTACCGTGCCAAACCCAAAAGGGACAATTATAGTGAATAGGAGGGAGTATAGATTTACCTCCTTGAGTGTCTACATTTTTTTATTGGAGCTCAGTTCGTTCTTGAATTTACCCATGCGTATTATGAGACCAAGAGAATTTTTTACTACGGATACTACCTTCTTCAATCCTTCCAAAGTACTCAGGTAGGACAATAAGAGTGGAATGAATTAGTTACTTCCTCTCTTTTCCAAGTTACAACTTTTTTTTGCCTGGGAAGGGAGTTCGTTATTTTTCTTTTAAAACTCTCGTATCATCTTTTAAAACCTTATTCAGTTTGCCATGTTATCAAATGTACGCCACCGTCTTGATTCGCATATGAACTACAACTAATTAAGTAATTGGCAAAAATCGACCGATAATGAATTGAGGAAACAAACCAGGCAAAACCTATCTCAAACCCAAAATGTTTCCTCCCGACTCGATAGTGAAAAACAAACAAGTTAATAACCCGACCCAACCAAAACCCGTCCCGACCCGACAAGTCTATATCAATGACTCGACATGACCGAACCTGGCTATGAATTGACCCGACTAACCCGACCCAAATGTAGTCACGACATGTTATGACTCAACTCGACCAGACCCGACTAAATTAACCCGATCGTCACCTCGACATTTTTTTTACTGCTGTAAAATAATGAAGTAATTCACTTTCTTACCATTTTCTCCCAACTTTAAAGAAAATGGGCCAATCAACAAATGCTATAGTTGTACCACAAGTCGCAAAATCTCACACAAAATCTGCGTTTCAAGTTTCAACTCCTGGAGTCCGTCCTACTTCTGGCTCTCTCTCCTTTTTTTCTGCTCATTCATTCTCTCTCCATTCACACTTACTGTAAGCTTCTCTTCTTCCCCTCTTTTCCTTTTAATCCATTTGATTTTTGATAGATTTTAACTCGCTAATGTCAACAATTATGATTGCCCTTTCTTAGATTTTCATCTTTTGGGTAAATAAACCTATTTTGGTGAAATAAATTGCCTGAATTTTGTTTGTTTGAGTTATTTTATGCTAAATCTGTACTTATTTCGTGTACCCATTTACTAATTCATAAGAAAGTTTGCGACTTTTCGCATTTTTGCTGCATTATTTTGATTATAATTGAAGAAGAATGTTAGTTTGTTCAATGCATGTTTGTGGAGAAGTATATGTTTTCTCATTTCTTGGGGAAATGAAATTTCTGGGAAAAGTGTGAGATTTATTGATACAAAAAGTTAACATCTTTGTTGTATTTGCTTACAAGTTACAAGTGATACTAATGTGTTCTTCCCTGTCATTTGATCCCTAAAAATGAAATGTACGGGATTTCGTTTTCGTTGTTAGCATCAATTGCAGCTTAGAGTAATATATAATGTCGTTTGAGGACGTGATCGTTCTACCTTAATGTTGTACCCAGTGATTTACAGTGATTTTTCTTAACCTTGTTTAATATAGCCTGCCAGTTCCGAAAACTGTCCTTCCATTTTTCTTTTTTTTTTGGGTTTTATTGGATTTTAGGGTCTTTCGAATACAAATGCCATGACTTTTGGACAGAGTGGTAACAACATTTACTTTGTTTAAATGGATATGAACATGGTGGGAGGTGGGGAGCTAAAGGAAAGGAAGGACGAGGTGGAGTGGGTATGAGAAACAATGGGTTGGTGTAAATGTGTAATATAGTCACATAGAGTATATCCTACGTAGGTTAGGTTAAATGCGTATGGCAGCTTGTTGTGAGAAGCACATCGTAATGTCAAAAAAGGAAGGTCTTAGACGATGGGGTCATGGGGGCAATGCCTAGTTAGTCCATCCATATCAGCCTCGTTAGGCAAGGATTTTCCCCATGGCAGCAGCCGCCTGTTGGGCAAGGGTTTCACCGATAGGCAGTTCTGGAGAAGCAATAGAGATATGAGCGGTGAAAGCAACCAACTTTACTCAATTCTAAAGATTCTGCGGCATTGATGGTTTTCTCTTTGATAGCTGGTCCTGTGTTTTTAATCTGAGGCCTTGATATCTAAAAGTAGGGTGAATATGGTGGTTATTGACTTATTGTTGGAGACGTAATCCTTACCCAAAGCGTCACTGAGATGGTCATATCGAATCTCCCTTTCAGCTTGATCTGTTTGTTATTGAAACCTTGAATGCATGTCAGCCTTTTCTTTTTCTCACCTATCTTTGAGGAGGAAGGGATATATATTGTACTGCGATCTATGTTACTTGTAGTCTGGTACGGGTATTGGACACAAATATGTATCTGAGTGTCAACTCAACTTGAGTCAATTACTCAGGCTCTGAGATCCTCCTATTACGAGGAGACATATATGGGTAAGGGGATGCGTACGAACAAAAGATACTCCACTAGTTACAGACTTACAGAGTATAACTTTGAAAGTGTTTTGAGTTATTAGAGTGAAATAGAATGATGTTTGAGAAACAAGCGTTAAAATCATAGAAAAAGCATACTAAATGTTTCTTACACAATTTTTCCTCTTGAGCTTGTCATGTGGCCTCCCTTTATGTCTCATACACAATATTTTCCTCTAAACATACCATTTTACCAAGTGTTGTGTTAAAGGTAAGGCCCCTAATGTGAAGGATCAGAGTAACATTGCTCCGACAAGATTAGACCAATCATAGAAGATTAATGTGCATAATCATCTATCTAGTGTTGATTGTTTCACATCCGTATGATATTTCATTCTTTCTTGCAGGAAAATCTGAAACAATGTTTCTGAAGGTGCAATTATCCTGGAATGTAATCATTCCTGCTGAAAACATGAATGTGAAAGGATTGTTACTACAAAGAGCAATCATTGTTCGACTGATGGAAGAATTTGCAGTCAAGAAGGCAACCAAAGAACTTGGCTATTTGCTTGCAGTTACTACTCTGGATAGTGTCGGGGAGGGAAGAGTTAGGCAACAAACTGGAGATGTGCTGTTTCCCGTAACCTTCACTTGCCTCACTTTCAAAATTTTCCGAGGAGAGGTTATAGAGGGAGTAGTCCACAAGATACTGAAGCATGGTGTGTTTTTGAAATGTGGGCCCATTGATAATATATTTCTCTCCCCCCAGAAGATGCCTGGCTATGATTACGTCCCTGGTGAAAACCCAGTATTTGTCAGTGAAAAACAGTCAAAGATCGAAAAAGATGTGATGGTGCGTTTTTCTGTGATTGGGACAAAGTGGATTGAGTCTGAAAGGGAATTCCAAGCTGTGGTCACTTTGGAACGCGACTTTCTTGGACCTGTCTAAGTCTGATGATGCTCTTAAGCCCGGTGAATGCTTATTTTGTGCAGATGCGGTTACTTTCCTGGAGCATTCACATAAATATTAAGCCTAGTCTTCGCAGCATCCGATTCTCTAATTACTTTGATTTAGTGAATGCTTATTTTGTCTAGATCAGAATTTTCTCTAGTTTTCAGCATTCAAGCTACTAGAATGTAGACATTTGGTGTTCACCACTGAACTCACTGATTTTGTGTCAAGTTATGATTGTCCATGCTACTTTTTCGACCCCATGTTGTCACTATTGCCACTTTATCATCTAAACTAGTTCGATTATCCATCATCTTCTACAACTAGTGGTCTTTGGTCTCACGTCCCTGATCTGCCACCTTATTCGCACAGATCTCATAATGATACAGTGAAATTAGCACATACCCTTGGCTCCTGCAGATGTCGGGCTGGGCTGAAACATGAAAATCGGACTTGACATATGGGATGGGCAGAAAAGTTCGCACCTGCAGCAGGTAAAGAAAGTCGGATATTCAGACCAAGTGCGAACTAGAAGTAACTCATACAGCATACTTGAATATAAGCAGATGAAGTGCGTCGTATTACTGTCTTGCATCTGAACCTAATCGACTCGATCAAACCAAAGATTTGTGAAGCTGTAACATGCAACATATGAATAAAAAAAGAAACGCCGTTGCCGGGGATCGAACCCGGGTCACCTGCGTGACAGGCAGGAATACTTACCACTATACTACAACGACTGTGTTGCAATGTCACTTTTTTAATGAAATTTTGTTTAAGATAGTTGAAAAGAAAAGGTTTAGACAGACGTACACAATACATTGAAAACTCAATAAAAACATATACTAAAAAATTAACTACGGAGCACTAACTATCCTGTTCCGGGTGTAATTACGAGTGTAATTATGGGAGCAAGTTTGTGATACACGTAAGCTCGTAAGATGTCGATGAAGGCTACCGGACCCTTGTATCTTCCTGCAAAATGAACAAACGGAGGGCACGGCTTGGGGCCGTGCGAAC
>JAGPOY010001950.1:0-14336 GCA_018983105.1 Silene uniflora
AATGCTAAGCTGCAAAAGTTTGCTCTTCAAACACAAATTATTCAAAAACAACAAGAAGAATACCAAAAAGAAGAAGAAAATCAAGCATATTTCTCACCAAAATGGCACCTTTAATTCTACCATTAATGAACAACATTTACAAAATCCAGAAAATGGTGAAATTGATGAAGGTTTTAGCTTAAAATCATCAGCCCCTTCACATAATCATGGAGTTCAACCATTGGGTAATCTCTATCTTAGCTCAAATCCCCATAATTCTAGAGATACTGGCTTAGGTAACTTAAATATACTTAGTGATGAACTTGTTCTTGATATTTTAGGGTTTTTAGATGGTACCCATTTGGGTATTTTATCAATTGTTAGCAAATCTTTGTATGTATTTTGTGCCCATGAACCATTATGGAGGAATTTGGTGTTGGAATCATTTAAAGGCGGGTTCTTGTTTAATGGGTCATGGAGAAAAACTTATGTTTCTGCTTGTTTTCCTATGTTTGATGCTGCAAATGTTGGGTCTTGGGATGGTTTGGTTGTTAGAGATTTTTATTCTGATTATTTGTTTCAAAGTTGGCTGTGTGCTAATCTTGAGATGAAGCCTGAATGGGTTCAAAGGGATAATATACGGCGTAGAAAGGCGATTTCTGTTGAGGAGTTTGTAGCGGATTTTGAAGAATTGAATAAGCCTGTGTTGTTGGAAGGTTGTATGGAGGATTGGGTTGGTTTGGATAAGTGGGATAAGGATTATTTGGTAACCGCGTGTGGGGATGTTAAGTTTGCTGTTGGTCCTGTGGAGATGAAGTTGGAGGATTACTATAGGTATTCTGAGTCGACTAGGGAAGAGCGGCCGTTGTATTTGTTTGATCCAAAGTTTGGGGAGAAAGTGCCTGCATTGGCGAAAGAGTATGAAGTTCCTGTTTACTTTCGGGAGGATTTGTTTTCTGTGTTGGGTGATGAGAGGCCTGATTACAGATGGTTGATAATTGGACCTGCTGGTTCGGGATCCTCCTTTCATATTGATCCTAATTCGACATCAGCGTGGAATGCTGTGATTAAAGGGTCGAAGAAGTGGATATTGTTCCCTCCGGATGTTATACCTCCTGGGGTCCACCCTAGCCCTGATGGTGCCGAAGTGGCATGTCCAGTTTCCATAATTGAGTGGTTCATGAATTTCTATGAAGCTACTAAAGATTGGGAGAAGAGACCAATTGAGTGTGTATGCAAAGCTGGTGAGGTCATATTTGTGCCTAATGGATGGTGGCATTTGGTCATCAATTTAGAAGAGTCAATTGCGATCACACAGAATTATGTTAGCAGGTATGTGATTTACGATTTACGTTCTTCTCTAGTTTATTTTTCTGAATATGCTCGTTGAGGCGCTTGTTGATGGTCAGTAGAGATCGTAGGTAGAGTTGCAAAGTTGTGTCCTCCTGTGAGATTAGGTTGCAAACATCCCCTTGAAATGCTATACTATCTGTTTGGATGTTTCTTTTATTCCGAGGCTTTGCAATAACCTGGAGGAAAATTCTAGCCGCCAATGTTCTCCATACATAACAATCCAAACCACCCAGACCGCCACACATTTGGCACGGGGCACAACAAATATGACACCCCAAATCCTTCATAATTACCTTGACCAACTCATACACGCCACAGATCACCATTCAATATTGTCTTGACTCTTGAACCACTCACACTGGCAAACCCCTGATCACGACAACGGGACCCCACCAACCCTGGTCACCGACATAAAGTATTAAACATGTTTGAATGTTTCATGTTGACTAGACCGGCCAAGTTTTTACTCGTCCTGCAAACGTGACTGGTCACTACTTGTTACTTTAATGAACTCGTAAACCAAAGATTCGACAAATTTACCAAAATAATCAAATAAATTTTGATAGTTTGTCCCCATCATAGTTGATATACAAAGGCGTGTGTGTGTTAGTCCACTCGCACATCTTTCACTACTGAGTCATTCAATTTACCATCTGATCATTCCAGGAGAAATTTACTGAATGTATTGGAGTTCCTGAAGAAGCCAAATGCCAGTGAGGTTGTATCAGGAACAACGGACCGTGTGAACCTCCACCACAAGTTCGAGACTGCAATTGAGTCTTCTTTTCCGGGGACTATTGATCAGCTTGAAAGAAAAGCCGAAGAACAGAAGAAGAAACGATCGTTTTGGGATACTATATCAGATAACAGTGCTGGAGCTTTCAAGTTTTCATTCTAGATAAAGGGGACCTTTTAAAGTTTAGATCCCGTTTTTGTTTTTACACAATCCAATTTTGTCAGATTGATATACGAAGTGTGCGTTTGGCGACTTCAACCAACTCTGTGGATTGATCGCATTGCAGTCACTTGGTTGAGCTATTTACTGGTACTAGATTCAAATGAGCTATTTTAAAAAAAATTTAGAAAAAACATTCTTTTTGTTACTCGACTGTTGTAGAAATGTGTTGCTTCAATTTCGATCAGTGAATGAGTAATACTTTCGAGGTTGAAATTCATGCCATCACTCTGCCATAGAACTTATACCAATTTCCGTCAACACATTGATAATGAATGAAACTTGCAAGTTGCAACAATATGTCAAATATAATGTGCAGAAATAAGGAATATTATTTCAAATTTTCACTCGCAAATCGCAATGAGAAATGAGCGATGGATGGACGTAGTCTTACATGAATATGTGGTGAACTATACAGAAATTAATTTGTCAAAATCTACTCGAACCCTAAATATCAGAAAACCCAAATACCACACTGGCCTATATATCACATGATTGATATTAAAATCCCAAACTTCCGAGGGAGAAAAGAGGGGAACAGCCGAACAGAGAAATGAATCATAAAGAACACTGCACAATGCAAAGACTTTTTAAGCGCAATCCTAGAAGGTGGACTCCATTTTGGGAGAAAGAAACTAATTCTGCAGCTTATTTTCGAACTTGTGTGGATCTTACACATCGCCATAATTTTCCATGAGGGCTTTTATCCAGGAGCATCAGCAAACCAACATTATTTGGGGTCAAATCGAACATATACCTGCGCATTCCATCCAAAAGAAAGTAAAATATCAGTAGTGAAAAGAAAACATGTTGCCAAAATAAATCGTTTATGCGTAACAGATGTATTTGGTCTTTATAGATGCCCAAATTTCAAAAGAACCTTCCTCTTCACGTCAAAAGCTTCAGAAGAGAACAAAAAATGTGGCATGTCACCGAATGAAAAAAAAAATGCAAGGCACGAGCAACACAGGCCTGCCTAACAAAACAAGTTTGCAAGTGGAAAAACCATATTGCAGAATTCCTCTACAGGATTCCGAAGAGCAAGCTATAGTATTGTTTCAATTCAACCAAAGTAATTCTGGTGAACAGTCTGCAGTAAAAACAAATTTGGGCTCTACTCTAGTAACGTTTATCCACTGACTATATAAATATGGATACCCAAGAAGCATTAGCCTAGCGGTTGAAACAGAGGTCATGTGGACGATAGGGCACAAGTCTAAATCCCCCATCCCCTTTATATCGTTCTGGCCTTGTGCCTCCTCGAGTCCTCGTACACCAAACAGAACATATAACATTTCTCAATTTACTCCTTGTTGCTTCAATCCGTTAAGTGAATATGGCCAGCAATCTCAAATGACGATGCCCTAATAAAATCTATCATGACGGCACAACATAGTTAAACCATCTGAAACCAATTGGTTCACAATTTGGATTATATAATTATAATAGATGAAAATAGGTACTAGAAATTATCATTAAATTAAAGGTTTAATGAAAGATGCAAACAAATTTCCCAAATAAATATATTAAACTTATGTTTCAGTATTCAGAAGACCATGAATGGTACATGCCATCCTTAATGGCTTGCTTTTGTTAACCAAACCATAACCAACTTATCAACAGCAAAGAGAAAGACGATTATTAAAACAGTTCGCTCTAAATAGAGTACGGATCCTCTCCATCTCTTAAAAATAAATGGAGGTCCATTACTTTTTCAATTGTTCGGATTAACTCTGGGCTGAAAGGGTGGTTGTAACTTGTAAATTTACTTGAGAATGAAAAGGTTAATGAGCGGGATTGGAATATATAATATAATAATCCTTGTGAGAGGAAATGGACATAAAAGAAATGGAAAGGATCCTTTTCCCTTTAAATAGGCTTATAAAACCAAAAAGGGGAGGGGCCGAAAAAGTCAAAAATTCACCAGTACATTTTGCTGTTTGATGCCAGTTAACATCTCTAGCTACTTAGACTTATTGTGTCTCTCTTATTAAGTACATAACCTAAAATAACTATTAACAAATGTACAGTAGAAGGAATGTATGTTCCGATTTCCATAGTCAATTATCATCATTCTGCCTATTTCCCTTAAACTAACATAAAAGTAAGTTATCTGACACCCATCAACCAAACAAATTCTTGCAAGCAAGTCATATACTCATATATGGACAAGGGAAAAAAAAAACAAAACAGAAACAAGACTGTGCGAAGATAACAAACAATTATAGCAACAGAATACTGAACTCACTTGCTTTTATGTGCTTTCTTTCTCCAGAAAACAAAAGACAGCAGCCACTGAAACAGAAATGAGAAACGAATGAGATAGGTCCAAAGCGTAAAGGAGTGAAGATATATATTGTCAAAAGTCAAACATGCGTAAAAAAATCTTCAATATACGGTAAAATCACAGACAAATATAGAGTATTATTTTCAATGCGAATAATCGACACACACCAAAAAGCAAACAGGGGGTGAATCAACAAAAGCATGATCTCATAGACATGCGACAGTTAAATCCTACGGAGTACAAGTTTATGAGTGGAGTCATTACAGATTAAAGGCCAAAATACCCTCAGTTACAAGAATTTTAGCCATCGCAAATCGCAGTAGGTACAGTAAAGTCGACAACACTGCACATCGACATTTTCCGCTAGGACCATAAACGGTAATACATTGGATTCAAAGCATCAGAAGTACCTTATTTTGGTATTTATTAATTTATTATAGTTCATGTATAAATTAACTGATTTGTTTCTTTCATAATTCATAAAATGAAAAGACTTCACAGGTTATCTCACAGGGCATAAAGCAACTCACGGTCTCACACTATCTATGTTCCTCCAATTTTATACATTGAATTCAAAGCATCAGAACCTTATTTTGGTATTTTGGTATTCTGGTATATATTATAGTTCATGTATATAATTAGCTGATGTGTTTCTTTCAGAATTCATAAAATGAAAGACTTCACAAGTTATCGACAGGGCATAAAGCAACTCACAGTCTCACCCTATCTATGTTCCTCCAATTTTATACAATAATGCTGTTCATCACCACATTTCCCTAATTTCTGCCTTTGAGAATTGCTTTTAAGGTAAGCTTCTTTACTCCACTTGTGGACAAAAATTCTTCAAATCCCTGATCTTGGTGAGGCAACCGCAAACAAGTTGAATTCAACATTTCTACTAATTACGATACAATAGAGGTTATGGTGATCAGGGTCGTCAAAAGAAGATGCTATTATTTATACTTCCTGAAATTTATCAAAGCGCCCCATCACCATCCACTCTTTCAACATTCATATTAATCCAAAATTTATCTCTAGGTACATTTATAGTGATATCATTTTTTTTGGTACAGATACTGACGTTTACTCTTTTAGACAAAAATTTAAGCGAGTTGGTACTCCATATACGAGCAATTATTTATGTTCAACTAACTCAGTAATAGTGAAGATGAAAAGACAGGTTTTCTCTCTCCTATTAACCATAGTCCCGAAAAATAGCTGGAAATACAGAAATCCGTAACATTTAGTAACTGCAGTGGGCCCACTGGTCACTACCAATCAGAAATACGGAGCTCCCTAACATTTAGCAAGATGAAGACTCGAACTCACAATCTCAATCAGAAATTAGCAGTACAACCTTATGCCAAAGGATTTGCTAATAATGTATTCTTATTGTGTTAAAGCGTATATATTAATGAGGCCCCTTTTTTTACACAGTTGCTCGCACAATTTGAACACACTGTTCGACAGCCCTGATGTTTTTTTAGGGTTGTAACCATAGGATGTTTGGTAAGAAAGTACATCAGCCCATTCAGTTAGTGAGCGGGAGGTTCTAAAATATGCCTGGTCTTGTTCTCCGGATTGAGAAAAATAAACACAACAACGATGCAGTGAGGCAAAACAAAATCTGAGAAGATTCGGTGTATACTCACTGATAAGGGTAATGGATCAGTTGGAACTTCCATAAGGGAAAATCAATATCAGGTCTTTATCTTTTCTAAGCATGCACAATCATAACAACTAATTTATATCGGTTGAAACTCAGAATACTTCTCTAGAAATGCAACTTTGAGTCAGGCAACTCAAAGCGTCTATTGCAAGTTGACATAGATATACTCCAGAAGTTAGGTACAAATAGGGTATAAGAGCAAAAAGTCCAGCAGAGAAAGAGACCAAGGAGCATCAATCAATACTATAATAACAGGGCCCAGATCCAATAAAATGCATATATAATATCAAATAAGCCCAAAGCAACGGCATGGATATAGGTTTACCTTACAAACTGCAACAATGGAAAAGGTCCTAATGACGGATAGCTTTTGAACAGGCATCGGTTTTGCTGGTGTCATATCTTTACACAATTGTTGAGCAATTTCTCTAAGTAAAACCACTTGTGCTTTATCAGTCTGCATTGACATAATTGTCTGCCGCATTGATTCTCTATCAGCCTCAAGGGCCTGCAGTCTCAAGTATAGCTTCTTGACTTCAGGCTCTACTGCGTCGGCATGCGTTAGTGACCCCCTTGGTGTAGGTAGGTACTCATCACAAAACTTTCCAGCAGCTTTGGGCTCCATGAAGTTGTTATAAGGTGCTCCGGGATGCATAGAATCAATTGTATACACTCGATCACTCATGTCATCTTCATAGTCAGATGCACAATCTGACTTTCTCAATTCCTCAGCCACACAATCCAGCTTCTTGAAACTAGTACCAAACCTTGGAGAATCATAGGTGTAATCAGATCCTAAGTCTCTGCCAAACCCGGGTAGTGAACTTGAGCTATCAACGGAAATCCTCTTGGAGTGTCTGGACCGCCTTGGAGAATGACCAACAATGATCTTCTCCAAAACAGGTCTGGGACCAAAGTCCCCATTCGTCTGATCGCCACGAGGAGTTCCTTCTAATTGATTGATCCTGTATTCTAGATTCTTCAAATCTTGACTCCTCGGAGTCTCACCAAAAGGGTACTTCTCAAAATCCACATCATCTTCAAACTCTGATTGTCCTTGTGATTCATTCAAATTACATCTTAGAGGAGGATAGGCATACGTGGGAGAATCAACAGCACTATAAAAGCTTTCGTTGCGATTATACCTTTCCCTCATACCCTCAGCTTCGTATTCTGTGAGACCATAACTCATCATTCTATGCTTACAGGCTTGAATTTCACATGTAAGGGCTTGGATTGTCTGCTCTCTTTTATACAACACGTCCTCCAATGAAGATATCTCCTGAGCATCATGTGAAATTTTCTCCTCAGTAAAACGTTTAAATTGCCGAGCCTCCATTTGTATCTCCGCCTTTTCCCCTTGAAGCCTCAAAATCATCGACATGGCCTCATTAGCAGCAGATGAAGACGCATTCCTCTCTTCTTCCAACTCCATACATAAGTCCTGAATTGTCGACTGTTGGCTAGTAACCGTCTCTCGCAACAAAGCGCACTCATTCTCAATCCCAACCCTTGCAAGAGGCAAGATATCAAGACCAGGGATATAGAAACGACCACTGCGCTCAAACTCATCATACTTCCTCTTGACCGACCTAATCCACATCCCAGTGGAAGAGTCGGTCGTCAGAGAACAACTACATCCACAATCACAACATTGCTCCAGGCTTTTCGACGGGAATGACACATTATCTTTAGCCATATGTCACAATCCACAATCAACTCCGAATGCATTCAAACCCAACCTAACTCAGCCAGCACCCTCTCAATTAGCTCGAAACGACGAAATCAATCTCTCCCTCAATATCTAAAATACCCCTCTCAATTACTCATTACCTCGAAATCGCAATCAAATTGCGAAAAGCAATCCTTTCAGATCCTCAAAATGTAACCAAAACTCCTACAAATCAAAAAATACAACAAAATTCAAAAATGTAAACCTAAATTAACAAATTAAGCAAAACTTAATTTGCAATTATTTGTGATTGCAACAAATACAATATAATGTGTTGCATCTCATCAAAAACACGACCAAATCAATACGAAAAAATCAACAAAATTGCGAAAATTTGACGAATTCAATGTACAACAGCTGGAAGAATAAACATCGTGCGCAGCAAATTAAGAAATTTAAAAAAAAAAACAATTAATTAACAGCTGAATCACCATTAACATTAACATAATACATACCTTCAAAAAAAAATACCGAAATTCAGAACAGCGAAGGTTAGGTAGATGATGATCCGAAAGGAGAAAAACAAACAATAAAATAATAAAAAAGATATTTTGAAGAGAGAGAAGAGAAAGATTGAATTCTCTCTCTTGAGAAAAGAGAGAGAAAAGCGAGGGAAAATTGTGAGGAGAAGAAGAGGGAGAAATTGTACAAAAAAAAAAAAAAATTGGAGAGAGAAGAGAGAGAAATTAGGGATTTTGAATTAATTTGTGAATTTATGAATATATGAATTTCGATTGAAAAATTAGAAACCCTAGATTTTTATTTATTTTTTATTTTTTGTTTGGTTTTGAAAATTGAAAAAGTTGAGAGCAGTGTGTTGAAATGCGGGTAAAATTTGGGGGGATGATTTGTTGGTGAGGGAGGTTGTTGTATTTTTGTGTGTGTTTGGATTTTAACAGAAAATCCGGTTTCTCTTTTATATTTTTGGATTTTTTGGGAGAGGATTTGGGAGTGAATATATATATACCAGGCACTATATGTAATTATGTCTATTAACTTAGAAACTGCTTCTTTCTCATCATTGGATAAGGGTGATAAAGCATATTCCATTAGTTGGTAACATTGTTATCATGGATTCATTATGATTGTGATGGGAGATTTTCTAGATTATTTTAACGGGAGTTAGAGATTATTGTCTTACTTTTGATTATTATATGATCGTGTTTAGTATTGCAACTTATTATTATTAGTAGAAGTAGATTGGTTAAGGGGGTGTTTGACCAAATTTAAAAAGTGTTTTTGTAAATGTAAAAGGAGAAATTTTGCCAAATACTATTTTTTAAGAGGTGTAAAACTACTTTTCAAAAACCTTAAACTACCCATTAGGCCACTAGAAGTAGAAGTAGCAAATTGTTGCTTCTACTTCTACTTCTACTTTTTCTGTGTATTCATAAGATTTTAGCATATGCAAAAAATAATATTTGAGTGTATATAAAAGATTTCCAAATTTTGTCAATATAAATATCATTCAAATGATAATATTTGGGGTACATGTAATTTTAAAAGAAAAACAAAAAATTGCTCACTAATTGGCCAAACATATCAAACAAAATGAAAAACAATTTTTTTAAAATTTGGCCAAACACTTACAATTTTTCTAAGAAGTAGTTTATGAAGAAATCCTTTTAGAAAGGAAAAACACTTTTCATAAAAGCAAGGCCAAACAGCTCCTAAATAGATTATAAAAATGAGTGATTGGATTGACGGGTTTAACTAACATCCCCCCTTAAAACTAATAGAATAAGGAATTTGGAGATTTTTCCCGTCTAACTAATCTGAGCCTCAGATTGGGCTTTTTCTGCTAATAATCAACATTGCTTGAAAAATATCTAAGACACTTGCAGCATTGAAAATAACACGGTCCAACAAACGAATCTACTTATATTTTGCAATTCCCCCTAAAACTAAAAGATTAAAGATTTCTAGAAATTTTCCCGCTCTTTTAATTGCAATCAGAGTGGAACCCAATTAAAAATATTTTTATTATTGATTAACACATTAAGAGAGGCAAAATCTATTTATGTATGAAGTGGGCCCTATAAATATTTTCTTATATTATTTCATACAATAATAGAGGCAAAATCTGTATACGGGCCTTATTGAAAATATTTCAATAACTTCTTATTTTAGTAAAGGATTCACATCTGCCAATAAGGAAAAAATATATATTATTGTTATATTGTATAACTTAATTTGGGTATGTATCCTATAAAAAAACAAGTATAATATTCTTATATTGATTTCACAGAATTAATAGAGGCAAAATATGTGTACCCTATTGAAAATATTTTTAGCTTACCTTAAGAATTGTGAGGCACTAATTTATATAATTAGGTTCAGTTAAAACGTAAGTGACTCTATATTAGATTATAGAGTTAAAGCGGCCCTAATCAACATGATATTTTTAGCTTACCTTTCGCACGGGATCTACACTAGGATTTCATACAATTAATAAATCGAGTGACTCTATATTATATTATGATATTCCATAATAGTCAGCTATCATTATCCCCTATCATCATTATATATATAAAAGAATAATGTAAAATCGCCTATGTGGCACAATGTGGTGCAAGAATGAGTGTAATGGAGCTCTCACATTCAACCTCACAATTTCTGTTTTTCTCAGCCCATCACGTGTATAAGAACAGCCATATCAGCCTCCATCAAATTAAACGTGTAAATTTAACACATTAGCTATCACCTAATTAATGTCAGCCTCTTTGCCACCCTATTGTTACCACTTTGGTAAAGGAGAAATTCAATTTCCTAAACAAAAAATGTTTGCGTGTTTCATAACTCATCTCCTCGAAATACTTAATCAAAGGCAAGCGTGCTTATAGTACACTCTTACCTAGACTATTGCACCATTATATATGACTATATGAGTAAGGCAATCAAAACCTCCTGCAAACAAAACCCCGATTGTAAATTTGTAACATTCAAAAAGGCAAAAACAAAACTATGTCTCTCTTCTAATAAATCTTCAATTGGGTATTTCGTCTGCACCGGTGAATATGTTGACATAATAGGTTGTATTCGAGGCAATATCCACAAGTCTCGGAACGAGGTTAATACCCAGATACAAATCGCCGCCGTCAAGACGGTGAGAGCGTCTTTTGTCTCGATGTCGCCGAGGACGACGCATGTCGCTCTAGATCTGTCTATTATGTCCGGGGTCGATTTATCAGTGAGGTGATAAATTCCATGGAATAGCATGATGATGGTGATGAACAAACGAAAGCAATGAAACAGTATTGAATGAGGCAAAAAGATTAAACCTTTGATTGAATGAAAATGATTGTAAAAACTGTGTACAAACTAAGGTAGGTATATGCTATTTATATGAAGTGTACAAAGAGAGTGAAACCTAGTCCATGAGCTAAGAAAGCATATATTTTAGAGCCTCATTGGATCAGGAGCCAATGAGTGTTTAATTGGGCATTCTTGTTTTCTCCTGTCCAACACCCCCCCGCAAGATGGAGCATGGTAGTCTGGTATCATGCCCAGATTGTACAGAAGGTTCCAATGTTGCTGAGAAGGTAGGATCTTGGTGAATACGTCTGCTAGTTGTGAAGTAGTGGGAATATGTTGCAGTTGAAGGAGGCCCTCCATAACCTTATCTCTGGTGAAATGGCAGTCAAGTTCTATGTGTTTCGTGCGTTCATGGAACACAGGATTCCTGGCAATGTGAAGTGCACTACTATTATCACAGAATAATGTGACAGGTTGAAGGTTTGGAGCACCCAGTTCCTCCAGTAATCTGACCAACCAAGTGATTTCAGCTGCAGCTTGTGACATTGCTCTGTATTCTGCCTCTGCAGAAGAGCGAGATACAGTACTCTGCTTTTTGCTTTTCCAGCTGAGGGGAGAACTGCCCAGCAGGATAACCCAGCCTGTAACAGACCTTCTAGTTCTGGGGCAAGCTGCCCAATCTGAATCACAAAAGGCCTGTAAGGAGATCTTAGAGGAGCCAGTCATCATTATGCCTTGACCACATGTACCTTGCAAGTAGCTAAGGACATGGTCAAGGGCATGAATATGAGGAATCCTGGGAGCTTGCATATATTGGCTAAGGGTTTGGACAGCAAAAGAGAGGTCTGGCCTTGTGTGGGTGAGGAAATTGAGTTTTCCAATGAGCATTCTGTAGTGGCTTGGGTCATCATATAGTTCACCATCATCATTGTTGAATTTGCAGTTTAAAGGAAGAGGGGTCACAGCAGAATGTTTAATAGGTAAGTTGCTGGCATGCAGAAGCTTATTGGTGAACCTTTTCTGAGTGAGTACTATGCCATCAGGAACATAACTGACTTCAATTCCTAAAAAATGGTGGAGTTTTCCCAAATCCTTTATGCCAAAAGCCAAGTGTAGGTGTTTCTTTAAAGAGTTGATCTGTGCTTTGTCAGAACCTGTTATCAGTATACCATCAACATAAACAGCAAGAATAGCGGTGTGGTTGTGCTCCCTTTTGACAAATAGGGAGTAATCATTTTTGGATTGCTTGAAATTGAGGCCAACAAGGAAGCTGCATAACTTTGAGAACCACTGCCTGAAGGCTTGCTTGAGCCCATATAGGGACTTTCTCAACTTGCATACTTTGTTGTCAGGATTAGCCACACCCTCAGGAACTTGCATATATACTTCATCAGTAATATCACCATGTAGAAAAGCAATGTTCACATCGAGTTGCAACATTTCCCAGTTATTCAAGAGGGCAATGCAGATGACAGTTCTTATAGTGGTCATTTTAACCACAGGTGAGAAAGTTTCCTGATAATCTATGCCCTGCTTTTGACTGCATCCTCTAATGACCAGTCTTGCTTTGTGTCTTTCAAGGCTGCCATCTGCATTAAGTTTGACTTTGAAGACCCACTTTGAGGAAATAGCTTTTTTTCCAGGTGGGAGGTCAGTCATGTCCCAAGTATTGTTAGACCTCAAAGCTTCTAATTCCTTGCACATAGCAGTTTGCCAATTAGGATCAGTGGATGCCTCAGTGTAAGTGGTTGGTTCAGAATAGGAGAGGTGGTTATTTATGACAGTTTGAGCATTGATAGGAAGAGAGGCAAAGGCAACTAAGTGGGCAGTGTGGAAATCATGAGCAGAGTGACTGCTGTGGGATAAAGAAGGAGGGAGGTCTGTATGATAATCTTGGAGATATGAAGGTGGTCTCCTAATTCTGGTAGTTTGATCAGTATCAACACTGGTGTGGGATGTGTCAGGTGGAGTAGAAGACTCAGAATCAGAAGAGGTTGTGTCAAAATTGGTGTTTGAGGTGGATGGTTCATTGGAAGGGCCGGGTTGGTTAGTTGTCTCAGAGTCAGTGTTGACAACTTCTCTCTCAGGGACATCATCCATGGGAGGTCTAAAGAAAATAGGGTCACTCATTTGGGTAGGAGATGAAACATGGTTGGTATTCTTATGGAAGAATTTGGATAAGTTTGTGGTGTAAAAGGGAAATATGTGTTCATGAAACTTTACATCTCTGGAATGAAAAATTCTATGGGTGTCAAGGTCCATGACAGTGTATGCTTTCTTTCCAAAGGCATATCCTAGAAAAATACAAGGGTTGGCTCTAGGGTCGAACTTGGTTCTGTTTCTCTTGATTGTTGCCACAAAACAAAGGCATCCAAAGGCCCTGAGATGGTCATAAGATGGTGGTTTATTATATAGGAGTTCAAGGGGTGATTTGTTGCCTAAAACACTAGAAGGCATTATGTTAATGAGGTAGGTGGCAGTGAGGAGACACTGCCCCCAGTATTGTATGGGTAGGTTGGCTTGGAAAAAGAGGCTCCTAGCTGTTTCAAGAAGGTGTCTATATTTTCTTTCAACAATTCCATTTTGTTGAGGTGTCTCAACACAAGAACTTTGGTGTGTTATGCCTTTAGACTCATAAAATTGGTTGGCTTGTGTCTTAGAAAATTCCAAGCCATTATTAGTTCTTATGGCTTTGACATTAATCTGAAACTGGTTTTCTATGTAAGTGATGAAGCGTTTTAGGATAGGTAGGGCACTGCTTTTGTTATTTAGAAGGTGAGTCCAAGTTGTTCTAGAGTAATCATCAACTATGATGAGAAAGTATTTCTGATCAGAATGAGTAGGGTGTTGATATGGCCCCCACAAATCAGCATGAATAAGTTCAAAATTAACCTTGGATGAAGAAAAACTGATAGGAAAAGGCAATCTACTAAACTTGGCCCTTGGGCAAATTTGGCATACAGATAATTGTTGATGCTTACAAGCATTTATTACAGACAAATGTTTTAAACTTGACAAAGGGAGGTGGCCTAGCCTACAATGCCATCTATCAAGAGAAACACTAGTGGAGGTAGCAGCAAAAGTTCCTGGAATGGTGACTTTGGGT